>JAGPNK010000043.1:0-99068 GCA_020746835.1 Stachybotrys elegans | reverse complement strand
CCGCTGCATCAGCCATTGCTTCATATTTCCAGCCGATATCTAATTATAACGTAGATTCTCGAGAGAGAGACTTCCATAATGGATGCAATCCGTATCGAAAATTACGCAGTGGCTTATCCGGTGACGCGGCCGCGATGAAACAAAGAGGCTGAGAGGCCACTCCTTCTCCAGCTTGCGTTTGTCCATGAGGGCCAGAGCCGGTAATGCTTGGCATCCAATAATTCACTGATGGGGAATATCCCTTTGCGTAGGAACTTTTAAATTTCAGGGATCGAGCTATTCTTAGTTGGTCAGCTGGTCGTTCCTGGCGACAGGGTTACCCCTTTTACTCTCCACTTGGTATAGTTCTTGACTCATCTATGCCTTGGAAGAATTGGGGCTATGATGATCAACTTGCCTAAACACGTCTTTCAGCCTTATCCTTGGCTTCAGCGGAAGTTGCCGGTCACGAATGGGGTGATCTAGATTCAATATGGCTGTTGTGCCGGGTTGAGGTCACCGTGTAGCCTGACCATAACCTAGCTGACGTGGCAATTCAATGGGGGCTCAATATCAGGGGAGACTGACTACAGAATCAAATTTCCCGTGGTTTCCTCGATAGTTGGATCAGATGTCTATGCACCAAATAAACAAACGGCGTTCAGACCAGTGGCACCTCGGTCTTACCATCCCCCACCACAGCATCAACCAGTCAAAAAGTCGAGTCACCGAGACCCAGCTGGTGGCTCCTCCTCGCCCTCGACCGAAACAGCATGCAGGTCGCTGTCGAGGCTGCCAGTAGTCCCCATATATCTCAGGGTAGCTTTGACATCGGCGCTAGTCCGCCTCGAGGCGCTGTGACGACGGCGGAGTCAAGAGTCCTTCGTATCTTTCTCTGTCAGTCTGAACAAGGACGAATTATCGGCCTACTTACATCTCTGCCGACCATTGTGGGCTTGGTAGCCAGCCTTCTGCTCAAGAATATCAAGAACTGCATCCAGTACCGCTTCCTGGAATTCGTCCATTGCGTGCTCTTTGATGTCAGAATTCAGAGACTGTAGGAATGTTGTTGATTGACGAGTGAAGAGGTCTGAGGTCTGCTACGAAGGTGGGCAAGGGCCCCTGTTTATACTTCTGTGCGGCCCCACATTCTGACTCGCGTCCATTACGTCCGTTTTCGAAGCTCGGCATTGCTAGGGCCCTTGCTGTGTAATGCTGGTTGCAACCTGACTGGGCATGCCATTCTGGTTGGGTGGCAATAGCCTCAAAACAGCTTTGCCCGAATAGAAGGTCCGAGAAGCTTTGAGGATACCCTCATATACCAACTTGTTGCTCTTTGTACGCAACCTAGCACCTGTCATCTGGCGCAACGGATAAGGTCTCGCCCGCCTTCGAAGTTGCGTGGGATACATGAGGGATTGGGCCCCTTCATGTATTACAGGTGACACTCGGTCACAGGTTTTATGGGCTAGATCGTGGGCCTTCACAAAGCGCGACAGAAACTTGAATTTATGGGCTATCTGGGGTATAGAAGCAGAGGCAAAAGCGAACGAAGCCAACCTTCTGACTCGTAAGACTCAAGAAAAGGCAGGCTTAGGCTGTTGGCCCTATTGAGCAGGCTATAACAGTTGGTTTCTTTGTACTTGAGCGACCGCCGGGATGGTGCTGGGGGCTTCAATATCTTTTTGCCTTTAAGATGCAGTTGCAAAAGTCGTAATATATGAATCTTGAAAATCTAAGGCTAATAGAGCTACTTATGGAGTTGTGAATTCTTTAAAACGCGCTAGTAAGCCTAACGAAGGCGCTAACCGTAAAGAAGAGGTCAAGGGTTCGAACAGAGGGTGTCTATCTCTCACCCTAGGAGCCAAAACTGGAGACACGCACTGACCAATACCTTATTTGGACAGCATAAGACCAGCAGGTAAATCCTTAACACTATAGCCTTTTGGCCATTCTCTTCTTTTCTTGACGAGGGCGATAGTCTTCTCGATTTGCTCTTCAGGCTGATCATTCTTTGGAGAGTAAGTTAGATAGACAGTATCTGGATCATTCCAACTTTCTTTGCAGAGAGGATCGAGCACTTTGCCCTGGCCATCATTAAGCACATATTTCTGTCTTATATACTTTAGGCATATCCGTCGTAATTGTGATGAATCCGAAGGATCTGGTAGGAATTTATGTCTCAGTTGCCATTCCTCCCCTACTTTTCTTTGAACTCTATTCCAGCTTCATTCGGCTGTCCTGTGTTTTGCGCTTGACCCTGTCAAATATGTAAGCGCAAGAACCCGAATCGAGGGGCAAGGCCCCAAACCTGTATATGTTCTTCTGGCTCATTAGAGAGCTCGTGGGAGGAGTTCCCGCTGGATATATTTGATTTATCGGGGCCTGTCGTTGCACTCATCCCTCCCATTCTTGGGAGACTTGAGGGAGTGCCAGCGGGTGGTAGCTGTGATGTTAAGTTCGTTGAGCACAAAGTAATTTCCTTTGTAGATGTAGACACTGCTGATTGGCTAGCCTGCCCTTCATCGTCCGTGATTTCATCAAGCTCATCAAGGTTTCCAAGTCCAGCTTTTACCATCGTCCGTAAGCTTGTAATGCGTGGGTTTGATTCATGCGATGGCCCAGCAAGGTTCTCGGATGGAGAGAAGTCCAGGGCATCTATAATCGATCTAGCGTCCTTGGCTGTAGCGGCTAGATGGTCGGCTGATATAGGAGACATATTAGGATGTATATCAGTTCGAGTCGGGCAATCCTCGTCGGTTATGATGGTTGGTACGAGGTTTGGGATTGATTGTCCGTTTGGCCTTGTCTCTGAGCTTTGGCCAGCTTCTTTCCCTTGGCCCAAGCCTCCAGAGTAAGGAGGGGCTGGAGGAGACTGTAGTGTGTCGCTCTCTGTGACTCTGGGCAACTCTGTTGCCTCTGTTGCCTCTGTTGCCTCTGTTGCCTCTGTTGCCTCTATTGCCTCTGTTGCCTCTGTTGCCTCTGTTGCCTCTGTTGGCTTTGCTCCAATCGAGGAAACTGTTTCACATTCTTCTGGGGGACTCTGGGGGCAGCGTTGTGCTCTGGTATTGATGTACTTTTCTGACCTTGCAGTAGATCTTCGGGCGCTGTGTCTTGCCCAAATTGTACTGATTGCAGAGGACCAAGTTGTATTGGTTGCAGAAGATCAAATCCTTGACCTAATCGCGCTACAGGACGTGAAAATCCCACACTAAACTTCGTTGGTTTATTTGGCAATGCTATTGTTGACTTTAGTCCTTGACAGTTTCTTCCTACTCTGTTTCCTGAGCCTAGCAGATCTTCGGGCGATGTGTCTTGCCCAAATTGTACTGGCTGCAGAGGACCAAGTTGTTGCAGAAGATCAACTCCTTGACCTAATTGCGCTGTAGGACGTAAAGATCCCACACCAAACTCCATTAGTTTATTTTGTGGTGCGATTGTTGACTTTCGTCTTTGATGGCTGTTTCCCACCTGCCTCCCTGAGCCGATATGTTGCAAGCCTGGAGCCATCTGTGGTAAGTACCTCTTTCTCTTATTTCCATGAGGTTCAGGTTCAGGTTCGGATGAATCCTCAACAAAGAAATGCATGAATTCTTTGTCATTCAGGCGATACCTTATGTTGCCTATCTTGGAGGGGTTGCTTTTTATGCCGACCCCTGCATTGCCGGGCATCTCTAAGTCTCCTTCATCCTCGGTACCTTTCTCGGGCTCTTCTTCGTGATTTCCAGGTCCAGCTTTTACGGCCTGCCACGGACTGGTGCTGCATACGTTTAGCTCCTCTGATGGTCTACCAGAAAGGTTCTCGGAGAAATCCAGATTGGTTATAATGGATCCAGCATTTGCCTGCTCAGGCAGTGCATGTACAACATGAGGTTCTGGCGCAACAAGCGAGTTCAGTGCGGCTTGTCTGGCTCTCAGTCGATCAATGTCCTCTGCTAGCTCCGATCTCATCGCGGCAAGCTCATTCATAGCAGATTGGTGATCCTTCTCCAGCTCTTCTTGTCGCTCTCTCTGTGTCTGTTCAGCCTGGCGTGCTTTGATAGACAATTTTGCCACTGCATCGTTTAATCTTCGTTCCTCTGACTCCAGATTCTCTATAAACGCCTTTTTTTCGCTTGCTTCTTTCGTGAGCTGATCCAATGTGCTTTGTTTGGCGGCCACTTGTTCCACCAGCTGATTTAGATTGCTCTGTTGCTCGACTATGGCCCCTTGAATTTGCGTGGATGCTTCTTGCAGCTCCCGCTCACGTTGAGCGAGTTGATCTAACTTTGCTTGCTGGGCTTCCATAATATGCATAACGTGCTCGTGCTGGTCTTGTCCGCCATTATCCTCCTCTATCATCTGTGGGCTGTGCTGATCCTCCATGAGGGTCCCATTCTCTCCAGCGCGTGGTTCTCGGTTCGCGACATCGCATGCTTGAAACATTTCCTGGTCACTTAATACCATTTCCCCGGGCATATCATTGATGAGAGTAATGTCAATCTTGCAATCCTTGCCAAAGAAAGCGAAGTAGCTAGATCTTTGGATAAAAAGGGATGAGACTGTCGTTTCGCGGTTCGAAGAAGCGTGGAGTGTATTAATGAACATCTTCGTTTTATCCCGCAAATGATCATGAGGCTTGGGTTTGCCACTTCGCTCCGGCTTTCCATCGTCTATCCATCTGTCCTCATCCATGCCTTCACCGTCGCTTATTGCTTGAGCTGACTTGATCAACCCTGCGACTTGTCTAATGCAGCCATCGAGATCGTTGTATCTAAAACGATTGGGGCTTCGGGCCGTTAGAAGAAGCCTTCGAGCTATTTCGCGGTCCGGATCTCCGTGTCGCAAGCTTTCGATCTGATCAGATCGAAAACCGAGCTTGTGGGCCAGTGAAGCAAACTCAAAAAGTATCTCTTCGTTGGCTTGTCCTTTTGCTGGGCCCGCTACTTTCTTCTTTACCTCGACTGGCATTTCCTCGTACTCGCGGTACGCAAAGAGCCACAAGGTCCTGTACGCTATATCAAATGGGTCCGCCCTGCCTGCTGGGATGGACTTGATTGAGGAGTCAGAAACCTGAACCAGACAGAGACCTGTATCCGCATTTGTATACGAGGACTTCAAGACAGATTGTATGGTCTCTTCTCCCGAGACACGCACCAGCCACTTGAAGCTGTCCGCTACAAGTTTGAAATGCGTGAGATCGCTAAAAAATCCGGTGAGACTTGGAACCAGACAGTGGACTGTCTCAGAACATATTCTCCTCCAAATGGTTTGTCGCCGTTCATTATCAAAGGCCCCAAGGATCTCTCCTGAGCAGACTCGACTGTAAAGAACTTGGGCCTCCGCCTCGCAAGCACCTGGTGCCTTGAGCTCTAGCACACGCAAGGAAGCTACATCAAGATGTTGCATATCCTGCTCATTATTATCAAAGACGTAGTACCAAAATTTCCTAATGTGTTCAAGGTAGCGTAGCAATTTCTGTTTGTCATTTATACACTCTCCTTTAAAATGGAAAAGTATCTACCTCGTCACACCTCATCGGTATCATCTTATTCACCGCACTCAAGCGCAGACCGCTGTAAATGGCCGGCAGGTGCTGGAATGCATCAAAGGCCTCTGCAAATTTATCATGCTTGAATAGCTGATTAAGACGATCCCTTGGGTTCCTGGACCCCTTTACAGATACCGTAGCTAGGCGTGACCACCACCGATTCTCGAAATAAGGGTTCGGCGGCTGCCCAAACCTGCCTTGATACAGGCGTATCTTATAGTAAAACTCGCCGTCGTCGGGTCTTCTCTCGTTGGAATACTCTTCCACCAAATCTTGTTTGGCTTCCTCGCTGATATCTGGCTTCGTTAAGCTTCCCGACCAGACTAAGTAGTAGGGAGTACCTAACAGACCTGCCTCAAATAGGTCAATGGTCCAATAAAATTCGGCAAAATTAGGTGATTGCTTTGCAGCTTCCACACGATGTTGCCCTCGGAGACACGCGAGATGTGTTCCGGGTGGGAAATCCAGTATAGGGTAGTCG
Source organism: Stachybotrys elegans (assembly GCA_020746835.1). Lineage (NCBI taxonomy): Eukaryota > Fungi > Ascomycota > Sordariomycetes > Hypocreales > Stachybotryaceae > Stachybotrys > Stachybotrys elegans. The sequence goes on along the minus strand of JAGPNK010000043.1, from coordinate 93,078 downwards.
GGCCAGGAGAGAGCAGTGCCTCTCGGGATAAGGTTGTGGCGGCAAGAGCTTTGCATAAGGTGCTCTCATCGATAAGAGCTGGTATTCGATTATAGACGTCATCGGGCGTACATCCCTGTTGTTCCTGGAACAGATTCTTGATGCGTTTTACGTTTTTCGGATCCGGACTTCTTGCGTTTGGGAAACGCAAGATACCAAGTTGAACACGGGCAACACCAATATGTTTGGCAGATTTTTCAACTTGAATACGCCGAGACGTAGCTCGAAACCCGGTTTCGGACATGTTTGGTGGGCTATGGTGCCATCAGTAGCGGTAGCTAAAGAAGAATTTATCCGTCCAGGTACATGCCGCTATTTTCACTTCACTAGCCAGCGGATGATCTCATCATGCTGGATTCTTTGTCAACTCCATTTTCGGCTCTTCCGCATGGGCCATACGCATGCATCTCTAATCGGCTGTTTGGCGCTTGATGTTCACACAGCCATGGCATTCAGCTAGCCATATATGGCTCCGCGTGGCGAAATTAATAGAAGGCCAATCGCAGTCTGAGAATTCAAGCTTCATATGTAGCGTAGGCAGGTACCTACAGTACTGGTATAGTAATAGCTGTTTACTAGCTCTAGATAAGCCGTTGACGCGACGCCAATAACGGCTTCCGTCTGATTAGTAACTAATCTGTAAACAAAGCCCTGGTACTGGCAGCCCCCCCACACATAGGCACTACATACAGCAAGTTAAATACTGTATGTCTTTCCCTTCTTTTCATCAGTTATTCCTTGCCTCACCATTCCCATTATGCCGTTACTAGGAAGAAGGATTTTACACTTTCTAAAGCGCAAGAGTACCAGTATCAAATACCATTTGCCATTCCATAGCAATAGCAGAGCGCAATCTTCAATGTCCAAGGCTATAGTGGTACCTCAAGCAGCCCCTACAAAGCCAGGTTTGCAAGACAGCGATAACAGTCCATACTTTGTTTCCCGCAAAAGGTCTAGAATATGGACACGCTCCATCAAAAGGCCATATAAGCAATTACATAGCGAAGAATCATTCCTATCCCAGCCAGCTCCTACAAAGCCAGGTTTGCAAGACAGCAATAGCAATCAAGGCTTTGCTTCCTACAAAAGGCCTAGAACAAGGACAAGCTCAGATTCTACTGAAAGGCCACATAAGCGATTGGATAGCAAAGAATCATTCCTATCCCAAGCAGCCCCCACAAAGCCAGGTTTGCAAGACAGCGATAGCAATCAAGGCTTTTCTTCCCACAAAAGGCCTAGAACAAGGACAAGCTCAGATTCGATTAAAAGGCCACATAAGCGATTGGATAGTAAAGAATTATCTCCACCCCATGCAGCTCCAACAAAGCCAGTCTCGCAGTATAGCAATGACTATTTGGCTTCCCGCCCAAAGCGTAGAATGAGCTCATATAACTATGACAGGCCGAATAAACAATTAGATATAAAAGACAATACTTCCCTCCTGGGCGTTTATTCGCGATTAATAAGGAGAAAACGCTCTGGCAAGCGCAAAGATTGGTCACAAGAGAATGATTTGGAGACACAAGCGAAAAAGCGCCATCGGCCAGCTTATTAGTATAACCTGAGTTCTTTGGTCAGCGTATATTTATTGCCATCAATGTCCCTAGGGACAGTTTCCTTCAGTGGACTTACCTCAACCGTATGCTACAAGCATCCAGGAACCATACCAGCTAGTTCGGTAGATAAAGATATACCTGCCTACATAGCAACAATCCCTCGAGTTTGTGAAAACTTCTGCGAAATTACTACCTTTTCTATGTATACAGTACGGCAGCCTCTCACGAATGCCTACAACGCAGCTTCTGCCCTTACTTTTTATCCGCCTGCTGCCTCACAGCAGAGATTACGCGGCGGATCATTGCTATCGTGCTCATACCCGATTCTAGCGGAATGCGGTAGTATGAAATGAGAATTGGGTCGCATGGAAAATATTGAGATGGCCTGTCAAACCGATCGAGGAACGCAGCGGGGATGCGAGCTGTGTAGAAATAGAGGCTTTGTCCATCCGTTTTGGTTCCCGGTGTAACAGCTAGAAGATGGGTCTTTCAGCTCTCAGTCAGTAGATTGTTACTAAAGAATATTACGTAGCATACCTTGAAGTACGCCATGGTCTCTTTGGGCATCTCAGTCACCCCTGAAATAGATCGTGGGAGCAATGACCTAAATCTCTGAGTCACAGGATCCAAATCTGATGTGCCAGCCATAGTTACATTCTCCGATGGTCTTGCCTCCGTGCCTTGTCGCCGCTTCTGCTCTTGAGCAAGGGCAACCAAAATGGCTACGATATAGGGGTCCTCGACCTTATTTCTCGGTTGGATACGGCGTTGTTTCTTCTGCTGAAGAGAAGCGACCTGTGGACCGGCGTAGTCGGAGGCTGAAAGTTTGATCGACTCGTTGCGCCAGAATCTTAAGGTCTCGGGGTCGAGATAGGCGAGGATTGGAGGGCCTGAGTCGGATGAGGAGCTTGAGAAGGTGCCGAGGGTTTGCAGAGTGGCGACCTTCTGCTGATTAAAACGGAAGGGCAGCGTATTGCTGCGGCCAGGCGTTATTAGATTCATCACTGAACAGTAAGAGTTGCTTACTCTGTATAATTTATATGGCGAATGCCATGGACATCAAGAAGGTATCGAATTGCCGAAGCCTTGTCCCCAAGCTCATCCCTCAGTAGATATACGGCACGGCGAATGCATTTGATTTCGATGGCCTCGGTTGACGCTTGACGATGCTTGTTCCGTTTCAGCTCTTTTCGTAATTTGTCATCGCTCGGCTGGGATTCCTGTCTGGCTTCCTCGCGAAATTCGACCCCTAGAAGCTCTAGATGTCGAGCACCCCAGTGCAGTGGATGGACATATAGACGCTCTCTGCTCTGCAAAGCGCTATTGATTGACAATGGCTTGGGCGGTTCAATAGAGAAACTAGATGTTGAGGTGCGACCTTTCTTCGGTGGAAATCTCTGGAGGGTATCATTGGCCGTTCGCTTCGATCCCGATTCTGGCGGTAGAGGGAAAATACCCTCTAATGGTGGTTGTGAAGCAGACATACCATCTCGTGTTGGTGGATGTTTTAAGTTGGGATTAACCTATCTGACGCGTGGGCGTTGTCTTTCGTGCCTGAAGAGCACGTGATGAACCCACCTCTCGTCTACAGCCACAGCTCTAGCCACAGTCTAGACGACCGCCACACATGGTTCTGGTCACTTGCAAACAAGCTGCAAGATTTCCCCCTTTACCCCTCCTTTAGATATCGGTTCCCGCGTCTTTCATCTGAGCCTATGCTAGATTATCTATTATCCTCTTCGTTATGGAGTATAAGGCATATTCAGTGCAAACTCGTGAAGACCTCGTAACTATTGCCAAACAACATGGGGACAGACAGGTCATTTTACAGCTCAATAAAAGAGAGTTAACTAGCTCTGCCAGCAGGTGGAACATTCACCATCTGATCGCCTACCGGCTTCGCGTCTACCCAGATGAGGCTTTTTTATCAGAACTAAGAGCCGACCACAACCTATACTGCCCACTTTGCGGAGCTAGCGAGTTCTGTCCCCAGAAACTCAACCATACCAGGACCAAGGAGCTCATTGCAGAAAACCCACGCGATTTCTTCACGAAAACCGACTGCGAGCTCATGCAGTCACAAGATGGGTTCTTATGGGCTGCACTTCGAGAGGCAGCTCGCCCCGAACTCACTAACCAGGCAAGAGTGCGCCCTCAGCGTGAAAGGAAACAGGTGCAGCGGGAGGGCTATATTGATTCTGCAAGCGCAATCCCGGGTTCCTCTTCTCCGATCTTGCACTCCTCCTCCGAGTTTGAGGCCGACCTGGGTAACCTCGATGAAGATGACCATGAGGCTCGACGGAGTAGGCCTGAAGAAGTAACAGTCCACCTTGCTCTTTGTTTTCTGCGACATGTACTAAACCTCTGTCTCTTACAACACCTTCCTGGCCGGGCGATGGAGGTCGAGGCGAGACCGCGGATAGAGCGCAGGACGACAAATGCCTACGTTGCCGGGATTGTTCGTGTTACGGCTGAGGATGATGGAGGGATCTGCTCAATGCGTAAGGTAGGGTCCGGATGGGAAATACGCCAGCCATTCTTGGCCCTGCTTGAGGCAAAAAGAGCATTCAAGTATGTCCGCTTGGACAAATCAACAGGGAATTGCGTCCCTATTATCTCAAATGAGAACCTGGCTCAATGCCTTGGCGAGGCAATAATCACAAAGAAGGGCAACCCGAAGTTCCTGAGAGACAAGTAAATTCACCTTACAACATTACTTCAAAACAACCGCTGACATATGCTCCTGTTCACAGTGTCTTTCTAATCGCAGCCAACAGTACTTATATGTGCTTCCTCGATTTCCAATTCGGCCGTGACTATATGGAATATCTCGATACAATGAACGAGACAGCCCAAAGAGAACTTATTAACGACGAAGAGAAAGACACATTCGTTTATATGCACAGAACGGAGTGGTATAACCTCCTGGCAGGGGAAGGGAGACGAAACGCCTTCTGCCATATTCTATCACTGTTGAGGTGGCATGACGCCCGGGATGTTCGTCGCCAAGCTGCTGGTGATTTCACAGAGGGCAGCGACGACTATGACTTACCTTATGGATCGGGGGATAATATTGATCACGGATTTGATAGTGACTCTATGGATACTGAACTATAGAAAGGGAGGAACTAATGCATGCTTGCGAGGACATTTGGAGGTTATGGTATGACACGCCATCCTCCGCCCGTTCAGAAACTATCCTCTATGCATGGTGGTCGTGAGGTGGGCATACCATCTCTTGTCAGTGCAAAGTCAGCTCACGTCGCTGAGGCTGTATGATTGGCTGGGAAGGAACAAATTTGAGGCGACTAAATCCCGGCTCCACTTGACGCTCGGACCACATCACGGCGCCTACAGGAACGGGTAGCATGTGATGAAATCTTCCAACCTCCCTCTGGCCACTCCCCCATCCTGATACGCCGAGATATACGCTATTCAACTAGGCGCTTCGCATGATGGCGATGTGGGCATGATGGTTGGTCCTGGACTGATTTCTGCCACGTGTGGCCTTACACCGAGTTGACCCCTTTGCGACCTTTGGCAACCACACCAAGCTCTTCTATCTTCCATCCAACCCCCATTTCGTCACCATGGCCCAAACTCGAGCCCAGAGAGCTGCAAAGAGGAAGCGCAATCTAGAGGACGAGAGTACGTCTCAGCAAAGAGCTACTAAGGTGTGGCTGACATTCAGCAGATAACGAGCCCACGAAACGGCCACGTCCAACGACGCATCAACGATCGAAGGAACCGCCGATCCAACGCGACTTAAGCTCCGGCCACTCTCCAAATCGACAGAATACATCTAGATTGCCATACAAGCCCAACGACGCCGCTGTCAACGAGAACGCCGAAAACAATCCAATAGACTTCTGGAGAAAAGAAGGACGTTGGCCGCGTGCTTTTTCCGAGCCCGGAATGGAGCATCTGCTTGCGCGAAAGCGATCTCTTTCTGCCCTCGGCGGGCGCAAGCGAACAAATTCTGCATCCTCCACAACAGCTAGCGACCAGAAACCGCGTGAAGAGAAAAACGCCCAATACCGAGATCCGCGATACGAGACACTCCTTGCTACCAAGGGTAGTTTTATGGTCGAATCTCCCCATGATATTACCGATACAAGCAAGGCAACTATCGAAAAGCTGCTGAGCAAGTCGCAACTTGTCCCTCAGGATACTCTCTTTAGAGACGATGTTTTCAAAAGAACGTACCAGAAGATACACAATAAGAACGAGGCACGGATTATACAGGATATTTCTAGACTCCTTGTCCCTTCGGCCGAAAGTTTCGCCACATTCGGCGCTGAACATCTCGAGATTCTGGCAGAAAGTGTCAACGAAGGATGGAATAACTCGATTCCCCTAACCGGGACGCGCCCACAACCGGACTATTCTGTTGGGTTTCAACGAGAGGCATTCAATGAGACACAACTTGAGAAACTGTCGCCATTCATCGGCGATTTTATCGGCGGTGATACCTCCTACTTTATGGCCACGTACCTCATGTACTTTCCTTTTCTCGCCTGTGAGGTGAAGTGCGGGGCTGCAGCACTAGATATTGCGGATCGCCAAAACGCTCACAGCATGACGCTTGCAACACGAGGCGTTGTTGAGTTGTTTCGACTTGTTGGACGCGAGAATGAGGTCCACCAGCAGGTTCTTGCCTTCTCTATCTCTCACGATCACCGCTCTGTGCGAATATACGGTCACTATCCTGTCATAGAGCAGAAAGGGACCAAGTACTATCGCTATCCTATTCGGACATTTGACTTTACAGAGATGGGTGGGAAAGAAAAATGGACAGCATACTGTTTTACCAAGAATGTTTACGATATATGGGTGCCAGACCATTTTAAGAGAATCTGCTCGGCCATCGACCAGCTATCTTCGAATGTGAGCTTTGACGATCCATCGCCTTCTGAGTCAACCGGCCTTTCTCAGGCTATGGAGAATCTTGGGCAGGCAGTCAACGAGTCTGCATTTGCAGACCACGAGCAGCCACATACCAGGACGACAACCCCAAATATTACGTTCTATACAGCAGGGTCTGCGAAGCGGAGGAAGAGCCCAACCAAGAAATAAACATAGTGTCAATACCAATATCGTTATATGATGTCAGGCTTACGCAGCTCGGTTACCATGTTGTTTAAAGTGCATGAATTCAACTTGTATCCCGTCTAATCCGGTAGCCCAACGAAAATATTGGAGTAGCCATATCTGAGGGGTTGAGGTTTGCTGTAACTTGCTATTGTTTGCCGTTGACGTGACCCAGAGACTGATCTTTCTTGTTTGCTACAAAGATTGAAAGCGTGTCTCGTTGGGGAGTAGATGGTGGAAGCAGGCCAAAGCTAGTAAGCTACCCTATACCAATAACCTATGAGCAGTCCTGGTTGTTGGTTGAATCACGTGACGTGTGAAACACCGTAAACTCCAAGCAGTCTGCACCATTTGCACAGCAGTCAGGCTTGCCAATCCCTTACGCAAAATGAACCTCTCAAACGCCAGTTCGTCTCAATACTCCTCAAGCGCCAGTTCGACTCAATGCTCCTCCTCCGGAGGGGAAGATGGGGACGTGTCGCCGATTCAGCCTGAGCCCGACCGGGTCCAGGAGGTCGCCTACCACAGCCAGCGTTACTGGTCTGAATTGAAGCACAGAAGCGCAGCCGCTTCCATGTCAGCAGATAAGATAAGCCTAAACACCTTAATTTACGGGATCCCCAAGTTTCCAGATGAATGCACCGAGGAGACACTCAATGGTTACGCATCGTGGCGACTTGATGGTTGCAAATTAGATCTCTATCAGCGCAGAGGCAGTCGGTATCCATGGACTCTCACCCGCGATCAACCCACTATGTGCGAAGTGACAGAGCACAGACGCTTTTGCTTTGCAGATGAAAAGGCCGAGGCGCTGCCGCTGTTCTTTCTTGGGTGGTGCTATATCTTCTCGGTGGCCCTTTTAGAAAGACGGCGCCAGCCCATTTGTTATACGGAGGAGGAGGAGACATCTACAGAGACTGGTGCAAAGACGATCAAGGTTCATCTGGGCCATGCCACTGCTGTGGAACTGAAGTGGTGGACGAAAGCCACGAGCAGCTCTGCAATCACCACGCTAACACCATGGTCAGTTCGCCTTCATGGGAACATTCGTTTCCACGTCACTGCAGACCTTGAAGACGAAATATCAGCCTCTGGCATTTCCACCGCCTGCTCCAGCGAGGAAGCAATGCAATACATGGCCAAGCTCGCGGCTACCTTCCCTTCGGCTGGTCAATTGACACTTGCCCTTGCCATGGCCTCATCTCTGCCTCTATTCAACCTAATCGGGGCTCCGGTACAGCTCCCGACAATGTCAGACTTAGCCTTGAATAGCAAAGGGTCGCCTGATTCACCTGCAGCTCACGAGCTTTACGAAAAGCTCCCGTACCTTATGACTCTGGGATGGAACCCCCATTTCCTTGCTTCGGCAGCCTATGGCGTCTTCTGGGAACCTGGAATACAATGCAACCTCGTGGACACGTGGCTTTACTCTCCTCTATCCATTGCCAGGGATTTGGTCACGAAAGGCAACTTTGAGCAACTCGCTCATCTCTTTGCTCTACATCGTCCCAGCATTGCCCCCCTTTGGTACGGCATATTGGCATTTGGAGGAACAAAGATCTCTCTCAATATTCCGCTCTGCCTTCGGGGAGGGATGCCTGCCGTGCCGTTCAGACCACTGCCAGAAGTGGCTTTCTGGACTTCCTCCGCGCAATCGTTCATGGACAACCCCTTGACCCCATACGTCTTTAAAGACGAGGTTGCTCGCGAGGCCGTTTGGAGGTTGCGGTATGATACATGTAATGATGAACCATCCTCTCACCCGTTCAGAAATTATCCTCTATGCCCATGGCCACCCTTTGGCAACATCCCTGTCCGGGAAACAGACCTATCAGTGCGTGCCCATCTTGACTGCCAAAGGCATAAATGGGTATACTGGAGCTGGACTTGGGTCCGAGGAAATGGAGATGAGATGGAAGTCGAGTGCCCGCCTGATATTCTACGAGCCAGTCCGCCCAAGTTAGAAGATGCTTTGACAGGAGAGGGTTGTTCCTACGTTGAACATGCGGCGCCTCCTCTACCTTTGTTGAAATCAGAACGCATGATGGGCTCTGATCGTGCTACGGGCGAGATCTTCCGCTGGATGGCGTCAGATATGGAGCCATCAGGTAAGAAAGTATATTCACACCCGTCTGTCCATGCTACAAAATTTGCAGTACCCGGTGAACCTATGCCGCTGGTTACGGGCCCCAAGGTTGCGGCGCTATCAAATGAGGCGATCGAGCTTTGGCTGTCAACTATGCATTAGGAACATACCTACCTAATTAGGACATTAGGGATCGCGCTAAGTATTAATGACATCTCACCGCGAAGCTGAACCCATTCTGCCCTTGATCCTCTCCATCACCGGTACCATTCCCTGCGCCCTTTGCCTTTCTGAGTCTAATGGTCATTTTAGCCTCTCCACCCCTTTAGCCATGGGTGGTTGTCAAGCCCATGAATACCGGCGTTATCTCGATGCCGATCTCCAGAAATCTCCATCATGCTATAATTCAGCATCCTCAGCGTGGCCCTCTTAGATGGCGCCAGGCTAATCCGACCACGCGGGCCATCGTGTCCAATAAGCAAACCGGCGTTTTCGTTTACCTTTTCAATGAATCGCCCAGTATCTTTCCAGAATCCCCGTTGGATAAAGTTACCAGTGCTATCACCTCCATGCCCACTCTCTACCCAAACCCAGTGTCGATATTTTCGGACGTGCATAGACACCAGCCATGGCATGAGATCAGGCTCAATATTGTGCCTAGGTATGTCTCCAAATGGTCTCCAGGAGAGCAAAGGGCCGGCGCAGCATTGAAGGCGGAAGCTGTGGCGCAGGTGTAGAACAGTGGCAGTGGGGATATTCTCGTTATTGGTAATGTAAACCGTCTCTTGGTCCAAGAATGACTGAGCGGATCCAGTCCAAGCTGCTGCGGTAGTATCTGGAGTAGCCAGTGTTCCAAAGCCATATTGTTCTTCAAGTGTGGCTAGATAGCGAGCAATCTGATCTATGATTGACGTGCTACCCAGAAGAAATATGCCTAGCCACCACAACGCAACTCGCGGTCGTCGCAGCATAAAGGCACGTCCCACAATGTCCATATTCTTAGCCTCGAGCAGAGGCTTGAGAACATACAATATAGACGCCAGCCATGGGCTGACAACATTGCATTCGATCTCTGGCTGCCAGAATATACTCCATATTGTAGAGGCCACAGAAGTCGGGTGCATGCTGATAGTCATGTAATAGCGGATATCAGCCACGATTGAGTTAATCTTCTCGGCTTGAACTTCGCCCGATTCCCTGGAATATTGGCTATGCAGAGAGGAGATATAAAAGTGAGGCTCGAGTTCCTCCATGCGATAGAATGGAAGTGCCAGTGCTGCCAAGAAGCCGGCCACGCATGGCAATAAAACTTCATCCGTCGGTGGTGTACCGAATAAATGGCAAAGTTCAACGAGGAGCTCTGTTGCCTCCGAGCTGCTAGGAGGGTCTTCATTGGGCTCGAACGAAAATGAGCTCTCGGTTCTGATGACGAATTGGGTATCTCCAGTACAGAATGCCATCCACGGTGGAAAGCCTCCCTTATCGTTTAACTCGAACCCTGGCTCCGGTGCAAGGAGGGCGCAGAGCCACCTCACTAGTCGAGGCGAAGTAGCTGCTTCAAGGTAAAGAACGGCACTTCCAGGTCCGGTGCTCATGGCCTGTGGTTCCAGGTACCGCGTCGAATACCATAGCCGCCTGCTTTGCAGCTCCAGTAGCTGTGTCGAGAGAATGTATGACCAACATAAGGTAATGATCGGGTGCCACTCTGAGGACTTCATTAAGGGTTTATCTGAGCTCGCCAAGGTTCGAGCCAAGAAACGGCATCTGATAGAATCCTCGTATGAAACTGTAAAGTGCTTCATGGGGCCGCTTCTAGACTCCAGGCCACTCTCGTCTTCCTCGGAACTCACGAGCCATTCGCAATGGCCCTTGATGAACTCTGCTCGAGGGAGAGAAGGGGGCAGCGCCGGCACATTTTTCAACATAATTGAGGGGTCGACAGTTGCGGGCGGTAATAAGGCCCCAGACGTAGACTGAGCATTGCCAATTAAGTGTGCCCAAGTTTCCCGACCCTGAGCGAACACACGATCAATCTGCGCGGAGCTCGGAATAAGAGAATCGGCATCGAGGCCCACGAGTTCCTGACAGCTGGAAGTTACGTATGTCGTTTCGGGGCTGCTCTCCGTACCAGAGTCATCTTCGACAAGACTAAATTTGGAAGGTTCGGGTGATTCCCTTTTAATTGGTTCGTATGAAGGGGAACGTGGATGGGATACAAGTCCCTGGGCTTTCAATGCTGCCACGTCGGACCAAAGATCGGCGGTGGCTGTCGGCTCCGTCTCCAGAATTTCTGGGGTATTATAAAGCATGTTCGCTTTCTAAGAAATTTACGAACACGAGGAAGCTGTCGCTGTGAGAGGAAGCTGTGAGATGGGAACGTGATGGGTTTTTATTGGATTAAGTGCAAGTTGACTGGTACGTGGACAGAGCGTTGGTAAAGGACTTAGTCAGCTCGGCATATCGTTATTCCTGAGTGCTTGCATCCAATTAAAGCCTACCCACTATTTCCTGTGCTTACTCTTCTTTCCCCGTTTATCCCCAAATTCCCAGGTATACAAGTAACAGGTATTAGCTTCATCCCACAATACCCAATAAGTAGACCCATCATCAGACGGCTTTCCTTCCTCCCAGCTACTTCTAGCGCTTGAGGTCGATCGTTTGGTGATTGGATGTTTGAAACCAATTATATCATCTGCCTCAAAGTATGCTTTCACGAGAAGCATCGGAGTCTGTTCCTCCTGAGATTCGCTGGCAGTTTTCTCTCTCTCGGCAGCTTGGTCGGATGGACCGCTAAGCGGATCTTCAGATTGTTGCGATAGGGTACGCTCATGACCATAGAAACTAGACCAGGAGCTGACAGTTTCCTTCCCCTTAGCTGATCGGGTTGATGGACCACTGAGAGGATCCTCGGAGTCTTGCGATAGTGTGCGCCCATGGCCATGTATGCCAGTTTGTGCGTTGGCATCAGAACTTCCGATGGCAAGTCTTGAAAGTCCCGATGCAAGGCTCTCAACTAAAGGCGAGGGGTCCCCGCCCTGCGGGAGAGATTGTGCGTGAGCCGGCTGCACAGATGGACCTGGTTCCCTAACTGACTTGTTGCCGCGCCGTGAGGGACCTGGTTCCGCTGGTGGTTGGTATGATTTATGCTCATCGGCAGCCAAAGGTTTCGCAGCTTTGGCCTTATCCGGATAATACTTAGACCCACAAGAACATGGAATATCGCAGATCCTCCAACCTCTCCTGTCTCCACGGGGACCATGTCTGCCAGCCTGGCATATGGAGAAGAGTTTCTTGCATTTCTTGCAGTTCGAATCCTCCTCCCTGGCGTGCTCATTCATCCAATGGCCGCAAAAAGAACAAGAGCCCTCGCGACCCGATGATGTTGACATCGTAGAGGTTTACTTACGTGGTTTGGAAGCCTTTTGGGATGGTAACAAGATCTGAATATAGAAGGGGCGCGCGAACTGAGGTTTCAGGAGAATATCATGCAACTAAGTAGTTCTTGTGACCTCAGAAAGGCGTTATATATATACAGTAAACGGCATAAACTCCGCTCTGAACTTCACCTTTCACGAAAGGTGGAGGGTCGGCTGCCAAATCCAGGCGAATGGCCACGCACCAAATTCAGCCGATCAACAGGAGGGCATGGTGAAGACCACAGATACTACGCTCATGACTAGCCGACGCTTGCGACGTCTCAGCCGCGAACCGGTATGCATCCTCATACTCGTAGGCTGCTGAGCTGTACGCAGATGCAGGTCGGGAACCATGTACACCCTCCTGCCTCATTAGAAGCCAACTGCAGGAGTGAAGCGGAGCACGGGCGTTGATATCAGCCACATCACAGCTCATGAAGAGCGCGGATGACACCACGCAGGTGCATATTCGCTCCCGGGTAGTCGCGATTGGTACGCTTCCCAACTAACATGTAAGAGAGCGGGGCATAAGCGACCAATACCAATCATGGCTTACCCAAAAATAAGCTGGCAACAGGTTATTCCCCACACTCTCCCTTTTCTAGTGAGGCTTTTTTTTTTTTTCTTTTTCTTTCTTTTCTTTCTTTTCCTTCTTTTCTTTTCTTTCCTTCTTTTCTTACTTTTCTTTTCCTATTCTTTCTTTCCCTATTCTTTCTTTCCCTAAACCCTGTTTTAAAGATGGCAGGGATAGAGAAGACAATGAAGACGATCAGCAATGAGGCACAGTATTTTATCGAAAATACTCTCCCAAGTGTCAGGCACGTATCGTTATTTGACAAAATGAAGGAATTATTCCCTGATAGATACCCCGATGTGAACCCTCGCACCGATGATAGCTCGGCGACTCGAAGCAAACGCAGCAAAGCGCGCAAGCTCTTGGTAGCTGTTGAAGACATCGGGTTCGAAGCGTTCTTGCTCTGCTGTTTTTCTTTATCCATTACTACGTTGGGGGAAATCAAGTCACACCATGAATTCATTGAAGCGTTCCAAGGCTGGTTGAAAGCAAATCCCATACCCCAGAACCTGTCAGAGGTCGCCAAGCAGTGTCGAGACAATCACTACACTCTGGAAAGGACAAAGAAAACCGACTGCCAAATACCATCTCGCAAACGAAGGCATGGCGATCTTGAATCTGAAGTCGAACAGCCTCTAGAGACTCAGCCACGACAACCTAGCATTAGCCACGATGGGGGCGAAGTACCTTCGGGAAACGGCGATGGGCGGCGTTTCGATGATCAGTGGGACCTGAGTGACGACGAAGAGGACGGAGACTACGCCGAGGAAGTTAATCAGCCCCCCGTGGATGGTATAGTACCTGCTGTGGTTGGTTTCTGATATGCATGCTGATCGTATCGCAGCACCATTCAGTGGAAGAGTCTATTCGCTTAAGAATATGGATGTCATTCGCATGCTGGCGACAGCAAAGGAGGACCTCGGTATACAGTTAACAATACCCGACCACCGCGGCGTAAAGCCATTCATTATGTTTCGGTGCTCTGAAAGGACGGCCATGAGGTACTTGACCAAGCTGGACCAGATGGACCAGATCATGTAGAGGCTGGGCCCTGATCTTTCCGAATCTGTCCCACGCGGCATTTTCCATAGCATACATACTTTCGATCTCTTTCCCAAATCACCATCACAACTCTATTCATATATCTTTTGCCAACCATATCGACCGGGTTATCCTTCCCATCGTATACTCGAAGTTGAGTATCCGAAGCCGAGTCGATACTTGTCAAGTCGACAACTATTGCCACAATGCTTTCGGTCGGGTTTGTCACCTCGAGATCGTTGTGTAGGTTCCATTCGATTGCGAGGTCGTCGACTTGGACCTGGATAGCCTTTAGCTCTATCAGTGCTTGACCAGGCCACCATGACATCCATACCTCTTTTCTGCATCTCTCCAGAATTCCTTCATCAGAAACATCCTTGACTCGAATCTTTTTCATCCCCCTTTTGAGTGTATTCGTATCAGCGAGGCCGTTCGTGACATAAGGAGTAACACACGCGAATTGCTGATATGCTGAGATGCGCCTGGGGGTCTGGATGGAGCATTGGTTACTGTTTGCGGAGGATGAGGGTGGTGGTTTTCGAATTTGACATCAAACTCAGGCCGCAATGGAGGCCTGAAATCCCGGGCTAGTACTGACTTAGCGTATGAGTCACATGCCCTTGGTTATGACGTTGTAGCCGGAATGGGGCAGTGGAGAAAAGAAAGAAAAGAAAGAAAAGAAAGAAAAGAAAGAAAGGAAAGAAAGGAAAGGAAGGAAAGGAAGGAAAGGAAGGAAAGGAAGGAAAGGAAGGAAAGGAAGGAAAGGAAGGAAAGGAAGGAAAGAAAAAGAAAGCCCTACCTGCTTGCCTTACAGCCGCTTAGGAGTCGCCCTATGGTACATCGATTGAGACTACCGCAAGACATGACTTCATTGTTGAACTTGTCAGAAGCGAGACCTCTGTCTCTATGGGAAATTTGTTCTCAGCATTGCGAACAACTGAAACGACCATTATGGCTGTTAACACCTCACGCCAATGCCAGCCTCAAATTGTAGTTCGGCTAATGCTTGTATCGAATGCGCGATGGCTGTAGATGGCCACACCCCCAGGCCCCGTTGAACTCGAGGATAATGCCGAGCTGACGGCTGGATTGATCAATCAAGAGGCTACCCTGCTCTGTTCCTATGCGACCATTGCAAAGTGGCATCCGCAGTGGCTAATTGGTCAAGCTACGTAGTCGCACGGCTAGGGCCCATTTGCCGAGTATGGTTCAGAGTACCCATGGAAGATGGCAAGGATGAAGCCTGACTGACCTGATGCGATCTAATCCTATGTCCACACTGGTCAATTGGTAAAGGTGTCTTCGGCAGCATGTAAATGGCAAGGATAATGCCCTGGCCGGCATGTACGCGGCCTGGCTTCTGACGTATCCGTTGGGAACTGGGGACTCTCACCCTCCCTCTCATCTGCAGTAGAATACCCGACGCCGTGATGGCATTCCATGTTCATGGTCATCCGCTTTGTGAGTACCGCCCTAGCAGGTATAAGAGTGCCCTTCTTTTGGCAATCACAACAATCACAATCTCCCCATCAGGGCCATACAGCTTCCAATAGGTGTATTTGCCTAAGTTCTTTAAATATAACCCCATTCATCATGCCTGAGCAAAGCGACCCATCCAAGCAAAACACCCCTCGAGAAAAATCGAGCCAAGCAGGCAGTGGGTCAGCAGCCAGTAATACTCACTCCCAGAGATAGCATTGCCCAACCTTCACTAACAAAAAGTAGATGCAGAGCAACGGAAAACTCACGCAACCGGCTATGGAAAAGACGGATCCATCAAAATCAACTAAAGGGAATATTACTAGCTGCTATGTAAGAAGAATATCACGGAGTAGTATTTCCTGCGCTTTGTGGGCGAGTAACTCATTCCTTCTCCTAGTATTAGCGCCCTGCCCACTGGCCATAGGACCTCAATATTGACACGTCCAGACAGCTCAAGGGAGCACTCATCTTCTGTGATCGGCACAAGAACAACGAACTGCCCCATTGAGAGCTCTATTACATGGCTAGGCCCATGATCCAATGAGGATCGCCAACATCTGTAGTCCCCTGGTGGCATGATCTGGGTACGACGCTGTCTAGTTAGATGAAGCTTTGTAATAATAGATAGGGACTCACAAGTTCGGCAACCACTAAATTGAGTGATTTTTCGTGATCCTTAGTCCATGGCAGTTCAGCAGTTACGCTGATGCCTTCTGAATAAGTCTTATGATGCGGCTGAAATATAAAATCGCCACAAACTAGAGCACTCTTTTGTATCTCATCTGGCAGCTGGAATTCAATATAGTGAGGCGGCTGCTTAAGACCTATAGGCAACGGAGCAGTGCCAGAGTTTGTGAATGCCATGAGAAGTGGTGCAGAGCTATCAGTGTCGAGCCGGAACTCTGGGAGTTCATCACGAAGAGGATCGTAATGCTTCCGTGGTCTTCGGCGCTCTGTAGCCATATGTGGGGTTGCCACCAAGGCAGGCTGTGAAGCCTTCGGGATTGTAGTTGAAGGGGTAAGTGGCACAGAGATCTTAGCCGTTCTGCTATTTGCTGCAGTCTTCAGGCTCTTTGAATTGTCAGGCCGTCGAGGGCATGCCTTTGATGACCCTATATGGCCAATTGAGTGACATCGTGAGCATTGCCGGCTGAGCATGGCCTTGCCATCTGCCGTTGTGGGAAGTGGTGTTGACGATGCAAAGACCGTTGAGTCAGGCTCAGGGGCTGCAGCGGCACCCGGGGAGAATGCCGGCGACCCTGACCCGGGGACCGCGGGGGCTGTTGCTGGTGTGGTGAGATGACGCAGGCATTTCTTCGAGACGGATATATGACCCTCAACACCACAATTCGAGCACTTTAATGGTTCAAGGCGAGTAATTGTCTTCGGCAGCCGGAATCTAGCAGCAAAGTCATGATGATTAACGCTCGGGCCGTGGTTGTGTTGCTTGAACTCAGGGGCATTCCGGTGCCGAAGGGCCCAGGTTGAGTGATCGAGGCTCTCTTTAGCTAAAACCGAGAATCGGCAGCCTGTTCGACGTGACGAGGTATTTCGTACCCGATCTGTTTTAATGGGAGGCCTTCCGCTCCGGTCACAGTTGTACTCGATGGTTGTCTTCCCGTTTTCTGCCTTCCTTGTTCTCCCGATGGCGAAGGAGTATCCTCGCGGAGTTGCCCAGGCGTTAATAGCAGAGTATAGTGCATCTCGCGATTCGTAATGAGCTTCTGGGGGGAGGCAATCGTCAGTGAATTGAGCTGCGGCTTCCATTATGGTTGTTTTGAAGATGAGTTCGTTCGTGGCCCCAATGTGCAGATTACATAAGGGTCGGTGCAAATAAGACCTTATGTAAACATTGCACTGCAATAAGGATCACATGACAGTCTTACGGTACGTACCTTGTGCACAGACCATGACAAGTTTAACCTGTGGGGAATGGGGGGTGACATTAGGGCGATGGTCCCTCTGAAGATCGCACTAGCTTGGGCCACCCTGGTAATACCACCGGAAACCCTCATCCGCTGCAACCATGGATTAACATACTGGTGGTATTGATGGCCAGGCCATCTTCCATTTGTGAGGACGACTAGCAGTTCCTTCCCATCTTTCTGTCTCCTCCTTAGCCTGGTATTGTTCATGGGAGGGGCATGCAAACCCCTGGTGAAGGTGGGGAGGTTGTACTGTGTACACAGACATTCGCCCGGCCCTGTAAGCGGGAGCTGTGAGTAGGGACCGATGTGATGGCAGAGGGCGTTGGAACCTCCCCAATCGTAATTTTTCAACTCGTCACTGACAAACCAAGCCACCATGGATCCAAAATATGACATGGAATTACTTATGGCTCGACTCATATTTCTACATCTTGTGGCCGACCATAAATACACAATGCCGGCTGCACCTACCTTATATAATCTATCACCACTTCTTACGGGATTGGAATGCCTCTACCCAGACCTCGAGAATAAGACTCCGCCCAAGGACGTCGAGGAGCTCATGAAAAGAACCGATTGTCTTTTTGAGAGATTGGCACCTAACATACAATGCCTCGAAATTCCCAAAGCCGAAGAAAAGAAAGATGTTGATATTTCAGTTGTTCCTATTTACTGGAGCAAGGTGAAGGATCAGACTGAATTTTCGGCATGCCCTCCCGTCAAAGACCCAGTTGAATGGTTCAACAGAGGTGCTCTCCTGCTTGCGAAGATATGCAAAGCTCTGAAGCTTCAACCACCACCCTTTTCAGCACCCATGCTTCTTGCGTTGGACGTGGCTTTCGAACAATACGGTGCGTGGAATGAAGGCTTGTCTTCAACCGCCTGCTAATATTTCCAAAGAAACCAGATTTGCCAATTAGATTCACAGATTCTTGGCTGAGAGCGAACACGGCCTGGAGCCTGCACATAGACACAACAACCTTGCTCTCCCACATATCCGGTTTTGTGTGTCTGGTTGAATGCTAAGATATGTAAGGATTGGAAGTTCAGCCGGGTAACCAAATACTTACTTCGACAATCTCTTCAACAACCGTCACCAAACCTGGGGTGGGTGATATGCCGATGCCAGAGGAGCCGTTGCTTTCGATATAGGTAGTGTTAGAGGCCATGATCATTTGGGTTTTTGATGTCAGTGAGTGGTGACAGTGAGGAAGGCACGATCCTTTATATACATCAATCGTTCCCTGCTGGTAATTCATTAGTGCGATGGCAACTACTTGGATGGCCTCAAGAGCATGGTAGGTTCAGCTAGGCCACTATGATCTCGGGTAACAGGGGGCTATGGATCCGGCCAGGGCTTCGGCGACCGAAAGCTCGCTGCCAAGCCGATGGTTACGGATTCTCAGTCACTCCACAGGGGAACCAAAGTAGACAACATTATCATCACAGAGCTAATTCTATGTAGTTGCTTGACGTGTAAGAAAATTCTGCTCAATACGTCTTATCTCCGGAGACTGATTCTCGCGACATCAAGCTGGAAGCATACAGCATTTAGCTCCTTATATTCGCACATGATGAGGGGTGCTGAGCGACTTGACAAGAGTACTCCTGACAGAACGGGGCCAATTTTATACCTCGAACTCTGACCCGCGGAGGACGAGAGCCAGCTGTTCAGATTGCACGGGCCGTATCGCTGACCAATATGTACGTGGACCTGCCCTAAAATATCCTCAGCCCAAGTCATTAGTCGTCTTACCTCTACCACTCCCCTTGCATGTTAGCCAAGGACGGCAACGTGGAAATTTTCTCTCGCCATAACCTTCCATGATATCTCACCTAGCCTGTTGTTTGTGCAGCTCTAGCAGGCTTGGAATGGGTACATGAGGCGTCTTGGACGATGGAAGAGGTGAACGCAGGCCATGGATCGACGCATCCTCCTCACTCATGCAGACGCCCTTTCCTACCCCCTCCTGGTCTGCACCCATTGCTCTCCACTCCATGGAGGCAGAGTCCGATAATCCTAATCTCGGCATGGGTTGAGGGGAGCATTACGAGAGCTCGCCATCGTTTCGATCTGTAGACCCCAGTACCATGCTTGTGCACTGGGTAGACGCTCGCTAATGCACAATGTGCACATTCACCCCCACCACCCCTTACCAACACACGGTCTGGGTGGGTCCGATTAGGATGTAGGGGTATAAGTCAACATTTAACGCTCGACCAGGATCCTGCCACTGCCATCCAAACTTACCTTCACCAACTGCCCAGTCCCTAATACCACGACAAGACAGAGGCAAGCTTTACAGCTATTTGGTGAGCCGCATGAAGAGTCACTGGGACAATGTACATCATAACTAGTGAGGACTTCGGCAGTTCGGACGAGGGAGACGATTCGAATAGTAGAATTTTCACGGATTTTCGTTGGGTAAGTTGCTTTCCACGCACTCGTCTATCATCTCACGGCCACTTATATCACTGCTTCTACAGACATTCGAAGAAATCATCGCAACAGACGGGGCTTGTCTTCTTCCCCGACCGCCTACCCCGATCGAGGCCGAGAAACAAGCCCGGTGGGCGCTCAACGCGTACCTCAAATTCCTAGAGGACGGAGTGTGGTGTGCCGTAGGAAAGGCCAAGAAACGGACCCCGAGCCCAGAACCCGACGAAAGCCTAGAACCCGACGACAAGAACCCAGAACCCAAGTTAGGGTTTTTCGTCCCATTGGAGAATCATATGATCCAGGTCCATGGCAGCGCCGAGCAACATACAAGAATCAGAGCCACTACATTCCGTGACGCTTGTCACACTCTCGCAACACAAGAGAGCGCTATTGAGAGCATCAACCACAATCAGGGCAGGGAGGGAGAGGCACCCCAAGATGGACAAAAAATTTCTCTGGCGTTTCACTCAGCGCTCAGCTCACAGACGGACGTTGTAGAGGATAGGGCGGAGCTTTCCTCCCAACCATCGCCAGACATTTCCAAAGCTGCAGGGCTCGATAACACAGGGCGAAGGGGACAAAAGAGACATGCCTTAGGAGATAGTATTGATGTACCCCTTCACAAAAAGAGATATTAATAAACTGGGTATAGGGCTTTCGATGTTGTATAGAATGTCAGCCTGCATGCAAGTCATATCACGATAGGCGAATGCAGTAAGACCGAAACTATCTCCTGCCATCTCAAAGGTCCAGCACGCTCCTGGCACAGCTTTCAATGCTGTACAGGTTGTGGGTTGAGAGTACGCGTTAGCAACACAGGTGCCGAGGAGGATAATTTACCAGAGAGGAGGAGAAGGAGAGGGGGAGGAGGACCTGACTCCCTTCGAAGGAAAAGGGCAGGTGCACATTTGGTTAGAGCAGTTCCCCCTTTCCCCTTTGCTTCGTTCGGCTGAAAGGCATGGACCCTGTACATTGTCTGCCGGTCAAAGCTCGCTTGCGTTCTCCTAAACAACAATTTACCTCCCTGAAGCGCGCATGTCTCGCTCTGCCACACACTGGAGCATCCAGGTGCTCTATCTTGCTGGGGGTGGGG
Source organism: Stachybotrys elegans (assembly GCA_020746835.1). Classification (NCBI taxonomy): domain Eukaryota; kingdom Fungi; phylum Ascomycota; class Sordariomycetes; order Hypocreales; family Stachybotryaceae; genus Stachybotrys; species Stachybotrys elegans. Next base: position 72,332 of record JAGPNK010000043.1, on the reverse strand, counting down.
TGTAAAAAGGAGTGCTTCTCTGAGCACAGAGTGGTCAGCATCCCTGTCTGACAATCCCTGCTCTCCTGTGACACTACCTGTTAGCAATAAAAATTACTGAGTAGCTGAAAGGTGTGGGCTTGGGCTTGCCCATCTACGAGCAGGCTCGGAGGTCCCATTGCGCTGGGAAGGAGCTTCCTTATCAATAGGCGAATCATAGGTGGAAGGAAGTGGGGTCGAGTAAATAATATGCCTTCTTTATCAGACCAGTCGAAATGAAATCTTCCTCATTGCATTTAACTCGAGCCAGTACCACTGTCTAACTTCTCGACAGCCCACCTCGACCTGCTATCAGTTGCTTGACGCTTCTTGTGCCCTTCCTCCTCCATCTTGTATCGCGAACGAACCCCTCTCGCTACAATCCCTCGGTCGATTCCGCCTCAACCGTAAAGCGTCGTCAACTGGAACAGATCGGCCACTATGGAGCACCATCTGCCAACACTGCACAATCCATGGCTATGGCTATGTGCAGTGGGCTTCGGCATCACTGCCATTGCCATGCAGCTTTGCTATCATCTGCGCCTGCGCTTCAAAAAAAGGAGAGCAAGTGCGCTGAGAGACATCGAGAAAGGTAGCATCCCAAGCACAGAGATGCCACAGAAACAAAGGATTTTACTGGTAACAGAATACAGCCCTCAAACCAGGACACTAGTCTTACTTCCTCCAGGCAAGCGAAATAAACCCCTTCGACAACATTCCGGGCCAAGACGACGCATGGCTGACCTGTGCTATCCCGATCGACGAACTTGAACAAGGCCTGTGGTCACGTATAAAGGGCTCCCGTCTTCTGGTCGTGTTTGGGAAAACTCCGAGTAACAAAGAGTACATAGTTGGAACCTGTCAGCGATGCTTACCGTGGCTCCATGATCATGGCATTCACGCCACAGACTTGCCAGCAATAGCAACCTGGAATACGATCGCCAAACCAAGCGAGAGGGAAGAGTGGGTTTATGGAATCCGGGAAGCCTCATCTAAACAACGTGCTCGTTTTATCGCCACAGTTGTTGATGCCTTGAAGTCCGGGAAAGGTCCTGCATTCGATCGCTACATTCAGGATATAACAATGGACAAGTCTCTGCTAGTCAAAGTCAACTGGGTCGTTCTTGTACGCGACATAAAGGTATGTTCAGACTCTTGAGCTCTAGGCAAGTTACTGACAGCTAACAGAGCACCAAACCTGAGATCTTGAACCGAATTCTGATCTGTTACCTCGCCTATTCCCTTTATTTGCTCCAAGATGATACCAACCTATGCAGCGACGAGGCGCTCCAGCTTATCAAGAGAGACATACATGGATGGATACAACATTTTGATGGCTTGGAAGTGAAGGCAATGGAACAGCCAGATGATTGGGAGATCGAAGTGAAGGACATCTCACTCCTTTGTCACCTCCTGCGCGCTCCTAGCAGCCAGCGGCTAGCTAGTGGCTGGCTGTCCCAGCATGATCCTGACTTCGATACCGGCAGCATCAGCCGCCAGAGGGCAGCGATCGCTCTCCTAAATTCCCCTCTTCTTGATGGCTTGAATGAAACCCAGAAGATGGAGAGGGTTGGTCATGCTCTGGCTGTCTGTAGTTAGAGATAAAGGGAGTTAAAGGACGTCGAGAATAGTGCTCTTGCCCTCCGGGATCCCCACGTATTCGCTTTTCCGTCCCAGTGAGCAATACTCGACTGTCTTAACCCAAGTCCCCTGCGCCGTGCACGTCTCACTCTGTTTGCCTAGGCCCACACACTGGGCTCAATGTGGGCATCTGAAGAGCACCCGCGGCCATTCCTTCTGCGCAGTGCCGCCCAGGAGATCACCCATGATGAATGTCTTCTCCGGCTCCTGTCCCTCAAATGAAGCACTAGTATAAGCTGAGAGAAAGGAGGGAGGGCTTAGATGGCCATTTCAGGAGTCAGGCTCGTGGGCCAGGATTGCCAGGTCAAGAGCAAATACAGAGGTGGTGTTGGGGGGTGTCATTGGAGCCAGGGGGCGCTCTAGCATGCAAGTTTGCCTAGCCAAAATGGCTTGCATGCAGTTCGCAATACCTAGCCATAGCCTGTTTTAATGCTTATAAATAACCCCTCGAGCCCCCTTTTCTTCCTGCTACACTTCCTCCCTCAATCCCTTTTTTCAAGACTACATCTCCTTTTCTCCACCGAGGCATTGCTATCTCTATGGACATGGATAGAGAACGCGATGCTGAAATATTTCGGTGCATTCTTGCGTATCGCGCCGAGATAGATACCGCCGCCGAACCATTTCAAGAGTCACTGGCCAGTCTTATCCAACTCCACGAGGATGCAAACGAAGCAGATCTCTCCCGCTTAACAAGACTCAGTAAGGTTCTGAAGATACTTCCGAAATCGCTCTCAGAGATACATACAGAGGATATCTTGAGCATGAAACAGCTTGCTATTGAGGCAATCATAGCCATGGATGGGGTACTTGGGCTTGGAAGTACTGCACTCAATCCATCTCAGTCACTTGCTGAGAACTTGAAGCACTTCACTGCACTCTGGCGCAGAGTCCGTGTTGGCCTTCCCCAAGGTTACGATCTCAGTAAGACATTTTAGATTCCCTTCTCTGATGCAGGAGACTAATTTTGCTACAGAGGGTCACACCTATTTCTCATCCTCAGATGTCCAAGACTCCGAAGGCAAAGGCTGGGATATTGTATTTGTCGAGCCAGAGGAATACAAAAGGCTCAAAAAGGATCTGACGCGGTACTCCAATCAGGCTCCCTATACATTCTATGCCGCTCTCCCGGACAGGATAGTTGATTTGGAAACGTACAGACCGCAACTGTTCCCAGGTGGCGAAATTGTCTTCATCGGGATGAGTCAAGAGATGATGACGCTTATTTTGAACGTGGACGAAGACAGGAAAAGTTACCGAAACTAGATGCTCAATACACTTAGCGTGCCCAGGCTACGGTTTCGGAGCATACGTAATTCACCTACGTCAAGGCCCCTATGTTGTTTATCCCCCCTCCCGCTGCCCCCCAAAGGGGCGTTTCTGGTCGTGCAAGCGCATAACGCCAATACGACAAGTGCGATGGGGCCACCGAAATGCATCCCTGTTTGAATAAATTACAATGTGGAGGGGGAGTGGCGGAGGGAGGAAGGCGATGGGCTACATATATGCCCGTCCGCTCCTGTAGGTGTTCCTTGCATCTGGTTGCCTTCCTGAACTTCCCCCTGGCCATTTCTCCCTGGTTCGCAGCCTCATCGCAACAAACCTGCACTGCCCTGTCTACCTAACTTGCTCTTGTTCAGCCCCCCCCGATCGCCATGTGCACCTACGCCTACGTAAGTATCACCATCAATATATCTCGTGTCTAGACTAACATACTCATCTGTAGCACAAGCTAAGTTGCCAGCACCACTACCACCTTGTCGAGTCCTGGTGTCCAAAATACATTGCAACAGGGAGGAGATGTCCTCCAGTAGTGGTTCGTAAGCAGTACTGGTAGGCTGCCCTTATACAAAAAAAAAAAAAAAAAAAAAACAGTACATTGGCTAATCAAGCTTATGTAGGGGTGACCATATATGCGGTATGTCGATGTCTTGCGCAGTTCACATTGTCTAGCTAACTTCTTCATCACAGGTGCATGCCACGAACGCCAACAACCTAGCAATCATCCATGTGCCAAGATGATTAGGCGTCCTAATCCCGCCGTATCTCACCCATACCACCGCGGCGAGATTGTCAGGCAGCAGGCTCAACAAAATTTTCTCTCCAACTTTGATCCAGTCACCCGCCAAAGCCATATCAAGTCACCAGAAGCCATTTTGCAGTCATCGAAAACCTTGATATCGCATCATCAACAGCGGCCTCGATCAAGCCCCCCAGAACAAGCCGTCTCGCGCAGACCCAACTGCCTCACTCACCAAAGCCTCATCGCCCGACTGCATCAATCGCCAAAGCCACATCGCACATATAGACCCTGCAGCAGAAGCTATCTCTATGCGTTGTATGTACCAATACAGAAAGGCAGCAGCGCTAATCAAGTCACCAGGCAGAAGCCTTCTCACGCCCAACGCCATGGCGGCATCGCGACAGAAGCTTCCGGCCAATTGCGACAAGTGGCTGGAAAACTTTGACATTAGCCGCAGCCACAAGCGTTAAGCTTTTCTCAATCAAATTTTCTAACCAATTGTTATCTATTGATCTAATATTGTCTTTATTGTCAGAGGGGGCCTCCTCGAAGTCACTGGTCTGTATCCCATTAGGGCACACGAACGGGAAATCCCACACGTCTCTGCCTAGAATGGAAGCCCTTCATCCGACATATACCGCCTCGACCGCCACGCTGTGGTAGCCTCGCTCTCCCGGGACGAGACTGACGCTCGCTCACACACTGGCCAGCCCCTCTGTCTACATGTGTCTCTGGGGAGCAAGAAAAGGTACGGGGCTACGTAGCATTTAGCAGTAATAATATGCCTCGTTCTACATCTTTTCATGTCGCATGCTCCCTCTCGTACGTTGCTGGCCTTGGGCCCTTGGCAGGATCCATGCCGGCGCATTCACGAGCCACCACCTTCAAAAGGGCAGTGAGGGAAGAAGAGCGCTCATTGTTCTCTGGCTCCAGCCAACGGGTGATGTCAGTAGTTGGTCCTGCGGCTAGCAAGGCCACTATTTTTCGCATATGATGGGCTGTGATGTACATAGAAGGCACATATCCCATTAAGGAGCCATGCCGCAGAATACCACTGTCCAATTTCTGTCGCTTGTGCGTATGCAAGCATGGCGGATACATCTGTTACAATAAATGGTAACACCCGTTGTCCCCTGAGTACAAGATAGTCGCCCAAGTTGATTGAGGAGGAGGCTCGGACATAAAGCCAGCGGTTGAGCAGGTTGGCAGGCTAATGTGACAATCACTTGTGGTACGCCCAGAGGCTCGCTAATGCGAGATGTTCACCGCCCCCACCACACACACTGATCCTCGTATTACACTGTCCCTGTAAGTTATCACCCGGCCGGGAATAGAAAGATCGTCGGCAAGGCAGTCGAAGCTTTCCGCCTGGACGTCGAGTAATCCTCCCAGCCTCCTAACGGCCCCAGTCCTTTGTTCCTTTGCTCACTATTCCCTACGGAAGCCATCCAGGAGCTGAGGCGTGAACGCAAAACTAAATGGACAAGAATGCTTATAGAGGATGGAACACCGGAAATCGTCAGGAGCATCACAAGGACTACTATTGGCCATGTCTAGTGCTTGCACTAAAAATAGTAGTGGTCATGCTGTACAAGGACCGCCCAAGAGGAGAAACCAGCTCGGGCGTTAGGTAGGGTCGCACCATGACAAGGGAGGATGTAGCTGTGACTCCGTGGCCGAGAGCGGATACACTGGTTGTGGGGGGTGTTGTTAGAGCCAGGGGCGCTCGACGTGTCTGCAGGTTTGCCTCGCATCAGCAAAGTGACAGGCCTGCAGGACGCCACAGCTGTGCAATAACACCTAGAGCCTGGCCTACTTATAATTAGCCCCTTATATCTTCACCCCACTCTCTTTGTTCAAGCCTACCTCTCCCTTTTCCCAACCAGATATTTTGTTCAAACTTCCTATCCCTACTATCGCTATTTGACCAATAATATCCAACAGCGGCCGTTTCATAGACATGATTCAACACCTCCCCATTGAAGTGTGGGCCAACATCACCACCAATCTCTCTAATGGGGACATTCTGAACCTTGCCTTGTGCTGTAAGCGTTTCAATGAGTTCTTTAACGAATCAATAATAACGCGGCAACTGGTGGAAAACGTATTATGAGCATTTTTGATAGGGTTTCCATGATACTAATATGCTTATAGGAATATAAATACACCGAAGAATATCAGGAGCTCCAGCGAAACCATGATTATGAACAGGCACGCGAACGACTGAGAGATAGGGTTCTTGCCCAGCGAGCTATTCGGGAGGCTAAGCCATTTCTCGAAACCACTATTCATGGAGCAAACTCATTCATTTGCACAAATGGGGTACTTGGCTACATCTGGGACGACAAGTTCTCCCTTTTATATCTTTGGAGAATCACTCGCAACAAGCACCCCAGGTCCCGCATACTACTCACGAACCTCATATGGGAGTCAGGGACTAATACACCTTGGTCAAATATGTGCGAGGTCAGGCCGATACATTTCAACTGCGACATACTATCATTTCTTTGCGTTTTTCCCGAGCCAAAGCAGTATTGGTTAGTTGTTATGGATATAGGGCGACGCAAGGGCCCGTACAGTCAACCCCTTTCAGAAGATAGTGGGTTATTCGTTCGAAATGACCACTCGTACTTGTGGTATGGCACTCATGAAGACAACGAAGAGCGATGCTGGGTACTCAGAAGCTTGAACTTGGAAGCTGGAGAATGGGCTAACGACGTTATTCGGCTTCCCCATTCCGTTGGAATCATGGTCGGGGCAACTGTCTCTTTCGAGATTATCTCCAACTACCTGTACGCGATTTCTATCCCAGACGGCTACAACGACCACACTGGTCATTTGGACGACGAGTACCGTGCGTTTCAAATACCGGTTGATAACACTTCGCCGAAAATGAGACAAACCCCATCCGGGTGGTGGCGCAGAGATCCATGGACGGGGTCGGACGAGCGTTACGAGACTTTATCGCTTACTCAAGACGAAAATTCTGGCTGCGTCTACGTCTTACACTCTCGAAAGCCAGACGGAGAGGTTAGAAGGTGCTATCGGAAGCTGCTCGAATTTCCAGAGCTTGGGTTGGCCAAACAGGAGCCAATGACTGGAGACATGGTTCGTGTTGATCATGAGGAGCGAGTATTAGAAGCGAATACTCTAATACGCCATTACAACTCGCCCTCTCACACATTCCTCAAGCTAATTATCGATGAAAGCGACCACAGCGGCCAATGTGTGCGATTGGTGGCTAGACGAGGGCTACCTCGGAGACATGCTGGCCACCTGGACATAGTGAGCCGCGACGTTGCACAGAGGTCTAAGCCCCTAGAGACCCTGGGCAATATGATAGGCAGCCTCAGCTACAGCCCTTTTGTGGAATGGGTGATGGATGAGCGAAATTTGGTATTGAGGGACCAGTCCGGTATGCTCACACTCATATCCTTCGACCCGAAAGCCCATCTTATATCTGAATACATACGGGGCAATTAACGATATGATATATATCGATTAGCTGCGTTCTTAGTTTCATGCACCTGCAAAGACAATATAAGTTCTTGAATCTGAACATGCCACAGGTCTGATGGCAGGATTTGAGAAGCGTTAAGGGGTATGTAGCACTACGACTGGCCCAATGGGGGAGGGGGGTGAGCATCCTGCATTAGCGACCCTCCAGGTGTACGAGTAGTGATCACCACGTTGGCTTGGGGGCTTGCTCTACTCTAACAGGTCTTGATCCATGCTCTAAATCCATGCATAATGGCAGGGGCTTTGCTGCAAGGCAACCAGTTGCCAGTTGTGACCTGGCGAACCACCTAGTTTCTATAAAGCCAGCCTTGTTCGGCAGTATGGCCACGCTTGGTGGTCGCACTGGTACTCCTTCCTACCAAGAACATGGCGCACCCACAAACTTCGTGGGTATATACCATCTGATTATGCTGTGCATTGATTCTTCTGCCTCTTAACATTGTTGGCATATTTTTTCGCAAATCGAATGCTCAGCTTTACCCCAGACGTTTCTTGTCCCTTAACACAATTCTTACCTTTCAGATCATTCTGTATTTGATCAATACCGTGGTCTTTGTCACAGACTCGGTGAGCCAGGGCCAGCTGCCCGACCCCCTTCCCGTCTCCTCTGAGACCTTTCTTTTCTCCGCTGCCTTTGCCTGGCTTGCCGCTTCCCCCCCCGATGAGAAGCCGCTCTGGTGGCTCGATGTCCCTTGCTGGTTGATTATGCTCGCTGCCGAATGCAGTATCCTCTTTCCCTTCGCTTTCAGGCACAGTCTTCATGGAATCACATCTCTGCTCTTGGCATGTGCAGCACTCCAGGCGACATTATGCATCGCAGCCATCGGACTATTTGTTTACCATCGCCTACGAAATAGATACAAGAAGTGCCCAACATCGAGCAACGACGACGATGAGGGAGAGGCGCCTGTTAAGGCCTCTGCTAGCGATGATATACTGGGCATTCGTCGTCCCGCCACGGATGAGGTGGAAGAACTGGGTGGCTGGTGGCCTTTCATAAAGAAGTTCAGCATAATCCTCAAGTTCGTGTGGCCATCTGGTAACCACAACCTGAAGATTTGCTTTTTAACTTCAGTCATTCTGACCATAGTCGAATGTGCCCTCGATTTCTGGAGGATTCAGAAGCTGGGCTACTGGGCAGGCCATCTGGCTACAGGCGGATCTATCACTCTGCAGGGATTTCTGTATTTGTGTCTACTACGATTGGCAACATCCAAAGGCGGCATACCTGTCCTGCGCCAAACATTATGGATGGAGGTCCGGGAATATCGGACGAAGAACCTCAACACGGCAGCCCATATGCATATCATGCGTCTAGGCGCTTACTTCCACTCGGTAGTACCGCCAGCTGATAAAATCGATGCTCTCAGCAATGCCGACTCCCTTCCGGCTATCCTAGACGATGTGTTTCTCCAGCTGCTGCCAAACTCCTTTGGCCTATCCGGCGCCACCGTCGCCCTGATTCAGCGGCACGGTCTCCTCATCATACCCATTATTATCTGCATGGGCAATTTCATGTTGCTACTGCAGCTGAAATTACTACCACTTCTCGGGAGTTATTACGACAACGTCATGTCTAAATGCTATCAAGTGGCGCACCGGCGCACCGATCACATACATGCCTGGCAGACATTGGATAACCATAACCGAACCGAGGAGGTCTCTATGTACAAGGCAGAACAAGAAGACCAAGCTAAGCACTATCTCAAGTATACAGGCATGTTTTACATTGTCGACGGCGCCAGCGAGTGGATTGTTATAGCCTTCGAAAGCTTAGCCCTGGCATTGGTCATGAACCGAATCGAGGCCCGTCAAAGCTCAGTGGGCGATATGTTTATCCTTCTCAACCTGTTCTCTTTGGTCGTATCACCCCTCCAGTTCTTTATCAATCTTTTTGACGGGAAGCGTGAGTCGTTGTTGAATGCCACGAGACTACGACGAATAATGGAGTTGCCGTGCGAAACAACAGATGGGACCAAGACGCTGGAGCTGAGCGGCCGTGGGTGCGAGGTAGAATTCAAGAACATCGTATTCTCCCACAGAGGAGCTGCTACGACGACCCTGGATGGATTAAACCTTCATATCCGCGCTGGCACTCGAGTGGGCATTATCGGCAGCAGTGGATCCGGAAAGTCGACTCTGGCGGGGTTGATCATGGGAGACTACAAGGTCCAATCAGGCGAGCTCCTCATCGATGGTCACAACATCACGGACATCACAAGGGAATCGTATGTGCTGCCACGTTTATTGACTCTTGCACAAATTGACCGGATACAGTATCCACGCCAACATTGCGAGAATGAACCAGGCCCCGCACACCTTGACCCGTACGGTCAGGGAGAACATCCAGTTAGGCCGGATGGAAGCAACCGAGCAGGAGGTTATAGAAGCCTGTAGGCTAGCCAAAATCCATGACGCGATCAACGACAAGCCACACAGATACGATACGGTGATGGGTAAAGATGGAGGGTAAGTCAGATTCCCCTTGTTAAAGAACAAGCTAACGTCCTCCCCAACAAAGACCCTTCTCTGGAGGTCAATGTCAGCGCCTCTGTATAGCACGCTTACTTCTTCAAACGAACGCCCGTCTTGTCGTAATCGATGAGGGTACCAGTGCTATAGACCCGCGCACCGAAGCGGTCGTCCTAGAAAACCTCAAAACACGGTTCAAGGACAAGACTATGATATTTATCACGTATGAAGTGACATTTTCACTTTGCTTCTGCCTATCTAGAGTTGGTTACTTAAAATTGCTAACCTGGATAACAGGCATAAAATGTCGACATTGCGACACTTGGACTCGATTGTAGTACTTGCTCCTGGCGGGCGCATCATGGAACAAGGGTCTCACGATGAGCTGATGGCGAAGCGTGGGGAGTACTACGAGCTGAGATGCATGAATGAGGGACTGGAACCTCAGCCATTGCTGGAAATAAACTGACGCTTGTTAATTACCAGGGAACACTATCCCTGCATGAAGGCAGTTTCCCCCAGATGTTTATAATAGTTCATATCTATATTTAGCGTCCGTAGAGAGAGTTCACTAGTCTCAGCTTGATGCCAGTTGACGGGGAATGCGGAGATTCCATATCCAGTCTCTTATGGTCTAGCTTGTCTGGTGAGGGGCATTGGGCTGCATCGAAGGTGACACTTGTGCCTTGACGTGACAGGCTGGACAGCAGCTGGACAGACCTAATTAGAAGGCCAGAAAGGTGACGGTGGAGCGTGCGCCAGGGAGATGACCATTATCCCCAATTTGACCACCCAGGCAAAAGCTCAGTGTTGGTAGCCGCCACAAGTAACATCTGATCCTTGCCCTGCAGCCATTTTGGGTCTCTCATTACCTCAATGTTACTACGCGCCCACACCTTAGATAAGAAGCTGCAGAGGGTGTGGCCATAGAATATGGATGTGGATCAATGCCATGGAAGAAATGGACCAAGCTGCAAGGCTCGCATCCTACCAGCTACGTAACCGCACCTCGACCACACCCAGTTCAAACTCTCATCCCCACCGGAATGACCTCGATCACCTCAAGCTCTGCCTGCCCAATGACCGTCATCCTGCCACGTCGACCTGCCAAACTCTTCTCCTGTACAACAGCCTAATTGTCGGTGCCCACCCACACCACAGCGCCCCTTGCGTGAGAGATGCAAAGGTAGAGACGAGGAGAGTAAAAATGTGACCCCACTCCCTTGTAACCCCTGACCCCTCAGAGCTACTGTAGCTCTGCGGCTCTGCGCCTTGCCGCCTTTTCCATTTCAATGCTCTCAGTCCCCTCTTCCGCGCCGATTTCCGCGGCCCAGACGCTACCTCACCCTCAAAACGCCCAATATGAGCGTTCTGGATATGCCTGTCGAGATCATTGGCCTGATCACAAGATACCTAAGCCTTGACGACATCTTCCATTTGGCCGTGAGCTGCCGCTCCTTGAGTTTTGTTCTTCGAGACGGAGGCATTGGCCACCAAGCCCTGATCCAAGTAAGTGAAAGCCGCAGCTCAACCTGACCCAATAACCTGGAGAACTCGTAGCTTACTCTATCTAAGAATGCTAGGTTCTCTCCCGAGTATACAGAAGCGGCTCGCACAGGGCAGTTCGCCCGAGGCCTCAGACGTTTGATCAAAAGGCAATACGCCATTAAGACAGCCAGACCCTTCCAAGTGGCCCTCCTAGGTGTATGCGAAAACTTCATCTACGTCAATGGAGCCCTCTGCTATTCCATTGACCGTGAGAATCTACGTCTTCTGTTCCTGAATGAGGCCGCCACTACCGAGTACGCAATAAACATTCAGGGTTTATTGTTCAAGCATATCCCAGAGTCACGAATGGCCGAATCTTTCGCCTATCATCCACTGTACTACGCCTGTGGCATACTCTCCTGCATTTACACCCAGAAGCAGGATAACTCTTCCAAGTCCTGGCTTCTTCTACTGCATCTTGAAAGCAGAACCATTGTCGGTATTCAACGACTGCGATCAACCAAGCGTATCGTCGTCAGAAACACCCACCAGTACCTTTACTATGGCACCAGATCGCAGGACCACGAAGATGGAACAAAGCGCTGGGTGTTTCATGCCTTCAGCTTCAAGAGCCAGGAATGGGACAGTAAAAATATTGTCCTGGATCAGCTCATTGGCCAATATGTAGGGGCCAACATCAGCTTTGAGATATTCGATGACTACTTCTATGCCATCTCCAGCTCCGCCACGCTTGATCCGGAAGAGAACAAGTGGAACTCGTTTTACCACGCCCTGCGATTTCGGCTAGGAAGCCATTTATCAGTGGAAATTCTCCCGAAACTAGCCTCATGGAGGAGGCGACCAACGGACGGGGCAATTGACGACCGCTGGAACACCCTCAATTTACACCAGGACCATGAATCTGGGCATATATTTGTCTACGAAAGCCGCAGGGAATGGCTTCCATCGAGCTCTCAGCCCCAGCGTACCTGCTACAGGAAGAAGCTACAGTTCCCCGGCCTCCCATCGGATACAGATACGCTCCAGGGTGATGAGGCATCTAATCGCGAACCAGCGAGTTGGAACAGTGAGAGGCATTACGAGGCTTTCGAAGCCCAAGACATACACGTAGGCGATAACGGGTCTATTGGGACTACGTTTGACTACAACAAAACCCTCATCCATTCCTATCACCCATCCTGCCGCTGCTTCCTCGACATGGTCAAGGACTTTCCTTTAGCGGACCCGTCTGCGCAGCGCCTGCGCCTTCGGGTAAGGCCGCTGCTGGCCGACGCCATAGATCTTGCTGATGCATCAGCTGCCCAATCCTGGTCACGCGGAATCTCCAGTCATGCACTCAACAGTCCTCCAGGAGACAATGGCGTATTTTTTTGGCCGCCAGAGGCGCTCGCAAGCAATAGAGATACCATATCTACTCGACTCCAGAAACTTTTGGGACCACAGGGGTCTCTGGAGAAGACTAACTGGGCGCTGGACGAGAGGAACCTGATATACTCGCCGACGACAGCCCCTGGGAATAATCTCAAAGCTATTGTGCTTGTCTCCTTTGACCCAGCATTGAGGCTGCAAGGGCTTCCACAATTGTGCGAGAATTGCGCAGCTAGCAGTTGCAAGGGTAACTCCTCCCTATCTGTGATCTGTAATGTAAGTCAAGCGGAGCTTGGCGCTGATAGCTCGCGCTGGTCAGAGGGCGCATGCAAGGCGGTGGAATCCGAGCAAGACTCCAACCCCAACGCCCCGGAAACGGCCCAGACAGCGACCTCTGATACAAGTTCGTGTATTTGGACACAGGAACCCTTCTACTGGGCCATCAAGGGACAAGACGGCACGTCCCAAGGATTTGACATGGCCCACCACCGGAAGAAAATCCAATAAGGGTCAGTTTCTGGACGATTCAAGTATCTTTCAGTAACCCAGATACAGGACGACTGCCTTGTGCATGTGGTTCGCAATCTAATCACAGGAGTACATCAACCACCCCTCTGCTACCATCACGTGCAGCATGCCCATGAATAACGACCCGAGAATTCTTTGACATTCAAACTACCCCGCCGCCTAGGAGCTTTTCCCCGCACCGTTGGTGCTGAGGCAGACGTACTACCAGTCGGTAGTGGCTCAGAATCATGAAGGGGAAAGCGAGGGTACGAGAAAGAAGATGGGAACGCAATGGGTTGAGAGCAAGGTAAACAGGTGATGGCCAGACAGCGGCAGTATTTGTAATGTGGGATTTCTTGTTCGTGTGCCCCAATGGGATACAGACCAGCGAGTTCAAGGAGGCCCCCTCTGACGATAAAGACGATCTTAAGGTTTTCGATGACTGCAGCAGTATTTTAAAAAGGAACAAGGTGTGTAGCTGCCTACTTACCACTACTTCTTGGCCGGTGTACATTTCTTCTACCTCTACCACCATTACATACACTGCATGCTTCTCCGCCTAAAGGGTCGTGCGCTTATTTTCCCGCAACAGCCAGACGATGTTGATACAGTTCCTTGGTGAAGCTCCCAAAGCCCAGGCGTCGTGCCTCTAGGCCTTATATCGCGTGCCCTTGTCGCTGCCTCTGCCATAGATAGCCATACGTCCACGAATACTGGTGTAGTGAGAAAGGCTGTGATGACATCGAACTGAACCCATTCGAGATCCATCGACGCAACAACAGCGCAGAAAGCGCGACCAGAGATCGGGCGCAACAATGGGCAGGGCTATTATTGTCGATCGGCGAGTAAGGCGTCGTTTGTGCTGGATGAGCTTACATGGGAGGCGGATTCTGCGAGCAGTGTTAGAGGCCAGGAAGAACATAGAAGGGAAGGACATGAGTAGAAGCCTGGTTCGCCTCCAGAGGTGGTTTCTGCTTCTCGCACGCCATATACAGGCACCGCCACACCAACATGAACTTCTTCAGCGTCCTGGATTTCGAATCCCTAACTCCAGAACAGCGCGGAGGGCTCCGTTGGTCCTTGCGCCACCTCCGGCATTACACGAACGTGGTCCGATCGAACGTTGAAGACAGCAGCATTGAGGGTGTACTGCGCTTTTGGCCCTAGGTGGATGACGCGCATGCCGCCTCCGAAATGGCCGTCTGCGGTGACATACTGAGCGATGCCGGACTCGTCCATGACCCCTACTGTTTGGGCACACATCTCAATATAATGGGGGTAGACCTAACTTCAGCCCTTGGCCAAGCCCTCCAGAGAGCATGCAGTCATAACCTTCCATCGGATTCCGACATAGAGGGGTTCTTGAGTCGCCCAAAGTGTCGCCATGGACTGCCGCCCAGCGGTGTTGATCGAGTACTCGATAGCTTGTCGGCGGACGGCGAGGCATCTATCCGGCAGCATATTGTCAACTTCTGGGCTCTATACTTCCTAGTGCGGGTATTGCTTGCGGAATTTCTCACAACGTCGATTATTCTGCTTGAGGGTCAGCCAGAGGAATGGGTGGACAGCTCCATCAGCATGCTATTGAAGAGGCAGGCGATCGGAATTATAATGGGACGAATGCAACAGGAGATTTCCAGCTGCCATTGGATACTTCGGGATATGGAGGAGGAGAAGGGCCAATCGTGAGGGTTAGGTTAGGTTAGGTTATATTCCTACTCGGTTGTAGCCGCTAGATACATAAGCAGCCATGCCCGGTTAGCGGGGTTGGCGGACAGCCGAAGCTCGCTCCGGATGTTAATCCGAGGCTCGCCCCACTTCGCCAACATCAACGAACATTGACCAGCTGTCCCCAATGATCCCACTTTCTCCTCAACCACATTCTACCCGTAGCCACCGCCCTCGTGCAGAATGTGGTTCTCTACTAATGTACAGTACTTTTAGGCTCTGTCGAAGCGGCTATCGTCGCCTCATATACGGGTCTGCGTACCTACAGTCTCCCCCCAGCGCCCGACATCGTCTGGCTACGTTTCGACCCCGAGATGCCCAAGGGTCCCTGTCTGTTCCATGAATCTGACGGCTTTCGCGGCTGCTTTGCGCTCTCCCAACACCCTTCGAAGGTCGCTTAGTCCTAGGATATCACCGAGTTCCTGGTTCCGGAGTTGTCGATGTTTCCGGCATCGCAGGAGGATGTGCAATACCGTTTGTCGTCCTTGTCCGCAGGGGCATCTATTGTCCGTAACACCCGGTACTCTTTGCTTGAAGAGGAAGTGCTTGGTGGCTATCTTCTCGGTTCGCAATCCGATCAAGAGCGCGCTCTGCCTCTTGTTGAGCTTCGTGTGCAGCTGCAATACCTTCTTTGTTGGCTTCGGTGTATACCGGAAACAGACTCTGCCACGGCTTTCGTTGGCCCATTTGTCTTGCCAGGCTTTGTGGACGTGCTTGTGGGTCCACATCTTGAGCGTCGAACGGAGTGCCCATAGTTCCGCTGGTTCGGCAGCCCTTGGTCCAGTCGCTCCGCCTTCTCTCCATCCTGTGGCTTCCTTGGCTGCTTTGTCGGCTTGTTCGTTTCCCCAGATGCCTGTATGGGCCGGGATCCATCGGATTTCCACTGGCAGTCCACCTTGCTGAAGCTCTTCCGTGATCTGTGCGATAGCTTTCAGGAGGTATGCGCCGGATTTACCTTTTGGCTTGGCCGAAGACCTGATGGCTGCTTGATTGTCTGTGTATATGCACACTCTGCTCCTTGTATTGCCCCGCTGCTTGTCCTCCCGCGCCATCTGTAGAGCCAGCAAGATGCCCTGCAGCTCGGCGGCATGTACGGTTGAGACTCGCTCGGTGCCCATGTATGCTGCCCGGTTCTCCTGTGTCGTTGTGCACACTGCTGCTGCACCCACATGACCGTTGACGCCACTGCCGTCGGTGTAGATGTGTATGGCCGTGTGGTCTGATAGCTGTTCCAGGTGTTTCTGCTTGGCTGCTTTTGTATTGCCCTCGATATAGCATCTTGGCCCACGCCACCATGGAGGAGTAATGTATGCGCTTGCCTGTTCTTGACGTCGAATATTCGGCCCTTCCAAATCCCGGATGGTCTGCTCGATGGCTTGCCTCGGACTCTTCCTCTTTCGTCTGCTATTTGTCGATTCGAAGGGCGGTCGTTCGGCTGGTCCGATACGCGCCAGTGTGTCAATGTTGTGTTTCAGTATCTGCTCCTCGACCGGCAGCAGATGCGTTTCGATGTTCAATGCTGGGACCGAAGTTGCTCTGTATGCTCCGCTTATGACTCGCGCTCCTCTTGCTTGCAAACTCTGTAACTTTGTCAACGCCTTGGTGCTGATCGGCTCGCCATTGGCAGACCAGTTCGCGTTGGACCAGGCCGAACAGGCATACATCATCTGTGGTATTGCCACTCCCCTGTAGATTGTGCGCAGCTCCCGCATCGGGATGCCCCATGTCGAACTGCCAAGGCTGCTGAGTGCCGCGATGGTTTTCGTCACCTTGCGCTCCATTTCATCTATGTGCGCTTTCCATAAGAGCTTCGTGTCCATTAGGAGGCCGAGGTACTTTGATGCTGGGCTGGGCTGGATGGACTCTGTCTCCGTCTGTAGAGCTTGGTTGATATCGAATTTGGTTCTCGCCCTTGTGAAGTGGGTGAGCTGGAACTTCCCCGGTGATAAAATAGATGCATGCGTTGTCGCCCATCCTTTTGCTTTCCTTAGCGCAGATCCTAGTTTCCCGCATGTTTCCATTGTGCTGTCGCCCCATGTGAGAATTGCTGTGTCGTCTATAAAGCCTGCTGAGATGGACTCCTCGTCGTTGCAGACCTCAATCAGATCAGCGTTGTAGAATATGTACAGTATTGGTGAGAGGTTCGAGCCTTGCGGTATTCCCGTTTCCGTTCTGTATGGCTCCGATAAAAACCCGTCTACTGTAATTCTTGTTCTCCTGTTCTTGAGGAAGCTTGCGATCCACCTCACCATCTTCTCATCGACGCGGCGTTTACGTAGGTTGTGCAGGAGTCTCTTGTGTGACACATTGTCGAAGGCGCCCGAGATGTCGAGTAACAGGAGACTGGCCACCTGTCCGTTGTTCCATGCTTCGTATATCTTGTCGAGGATAAGGTGGAATGCGTGTTCTGTAGATTTTCCCTTCCGCCCGCCGACATGTGTCTGCGGAAGTAGCTCATACGTTTCAACAAGGTAGCTTAGCCTCTTTGCTAGCACAGATTCCATAATCTTCCCAACCGTGCTAAGTAGGGCGATCGGCCTGTAAGCTTGCGGTATTGTGTAGTCAGACTTCCCTGGTTTCCTGAGAACCACCGTCGTGGAGGACCGAAAATGCTGTGGGCAGTAGCCCAGGTCTAGGCTGGCGTTGAAGATCCTTGTCAGATGTTCTTTGATGTGTGTCACCCCGGCCTGAAGTGCCTTGTTCGTTATTCCGTCTGGACCAGGGGCTTTGTTCGAAGCTGTTGCTAGGATAGCGTCTTCCACTTCGTCGATGGTGATTTTCGGCAGTTTGACCTGCTCCGGATATGTCGCTCCGTCCATGTCGCTAAGATCTGCTTCTGGTGGATTCGGGAAGAAGACATCTCTGAATAGTTTGGCTTTCTCCCTCGGCGTGGTAGCTTCTTGTGCTGTAGCTGGATCTTTGATCACCGGAGTCAGCTCTGAGCCTTGACTTTCCCTGGATCGGGCCCATTTGGCAACACGCCAGAGCTTCTCAGGAGATTCCGCCGCCGTCTCTATGGTGTCTCGATGCATTTTTCGGAGGGCTTTCTTGATGGTTTTCCCTTTCTTGTTGCGTGCCACGCGATATGCTTCCCATGCCTCTTCGGTGTGCGTTGCACTGTAGATCCTTCGTAGACGCTTGGTTTCTGCCAGCATATGACTGCATTCTTCGTTCCATCCAGCCTTGGCCTTTGAGCACGGAGTGCTTGTTGGGACCGAGACGTCAATTGCTTGCGTCAGAGCCGCAACGATCTCTTCCACATAGTTATCGAGTGCCGTTTTGGTTCTGGGCCGTCTCCGTGGGGGTAGGCGTTTCTCAAGCTCGGATGTAAAGGCTTTCTTGTCCATGGCTTTCCAGTTTCGTCTCGGCTGCGTTTGTCTGCAGACGATCCTTGTATCTATGCATGTGGCTATTGGGAGGTGATCTGAGTCGTGGTTCATGCTTGACTCGACTTCGCATCTGATCAAGCGGTCGGCGAGATTAGCAGTGGCGAGGGATAGGTCTATCGTCGTCCTGGCTCCGTTCTCCTCATATGTGATGGTACCAGGTTGGAGCAGGCTTATTAGGCCATATTTATCCATAGTTGATATCAGATCTTCGGTTTCAGCCTCTGGGCTTTGTTCGATAGTTCCGCCCCAAATCTCGTGGTGCAGATTGAAATCTCCCACAACGACGTGCTCCATATTGGTTAGGCTGCCTAGCGTCCTCCCCAGTTGCGCGACAGCGCTCGCTCTACCCTCTGTTCTCTGCGGGGAGTTGTATACGTTGGTTATTGCGATTTGCCTTGCCTCTCCTTCTTCTTCCTTAGTGCTGATAATGATGCTGCATAGGTCTCGGCTGTGTTCTTTGAAGTGCCACATCGAGTTATCCAGTCTCTTGTTGACAAAGAAGCATACTCGGGCTGGAAGGCCATCTGTCTGCGTCGGATAGCAGAGGAAGAACTTGTCTCTTGCTGGGTGATGTGTCGTGTTCTGGAAAGGGTTGCGCCACGGTTCCTGGATCGCCAGTATATCGTACTTCTCAATCTGTTGATCCCGCAGGAGAGAAGCCATCACCGTGTCTTTCGATTTTCTCACGTTGTACTGTAGTATGGATAGTTGATCAGATCGACTCATTATCCTTCTGTGGTATCCATGGTATAGCCGCTGTAGTTCGTCTGCGTGTTTGCATCAAGCGCTTCGAGTACTCTCCTCGTCGGGACGATGGTCCTTCTCGGTCTCTGGCTCTTATCTTGTTGATCGTCGGACAGAACGACGATTTCGTTTCCCACGTTCTCTTGATCGGTTTGACTATTGTCAGGGTTCAATCTCTTCTGGCCTCGTTTGTTCGGTGACCTGCTTCGATCCGGTCGTCGGGAAGGTGTCAATATAACGCTCCTCAGTGCTGGCTGGCCTTGAGGCTTTGCTGGCGGGGTTATTCTGACCGATTCCTCCGGGACCGGGTGATAGCGGGGTCGAAGGTTGTATGCCGTCTTGATCTTCGATAGTTCCTGCTTCCGAACCGGGCATGAAGGGCTCCATGCTTCGTGGTTGTCCCGGCAGGCGGCACATTTCCGCGGGGCGTTCCTGTCATTCTTCGCTGGGCATTCCTTGGTGGGATGAGGTTGAGCGCAGTAGCCACATGCTACGTTAGCCTTGCACTGGGTTCCTATGTGGCCGTATTTGTGGCACTTGAAGCACTGCCTCAGCCTGCAGTGCCTATCATATCGCTCACACTGAAAGACCTCTCCTTGCCAGATAAGCCCCTCGTCTATGATCTTGTTAGCATCTTCAGCTCGCTTGAACTCTACTACGATGGACGATGCCGTCTTCGCTTTCGAGTTCCGAGTAAGCCATCCTATGTATTTGATCTCTGCGTTGGGGATGAACGGTTTATTGTCCTGAAGGATGCTATCTCTGACCTCCTCGAACCGTTCCATGTTCATCGAGCTAGTCCGAATGCCGTGTGCTAATATACCGTACGAGGGAGTGCGTATGACACTGCCGTTGCCGATCCTCTGTTCCCAGTCTCCTGAGAACTGTCTCAGAGCTTCCATGTCTGCTGTAGTTGCTGTCTTGATGCTCAGGTCGCCGCTCTTTAACTGGTTAGTAGAAACTGTTTTGATCTTTGCAATATGCTCATTACCGCTTTGCTCAATCGCATGGTCGATATGCGCCTTGAGGGCACGCGGGGTCATAGCTCGGAAATTTCCTATGGTAATTGGGTCTCTAATGTTCACTACGATTTCACGCTGCGGTTGTGTTGTCGGTGTTCTGTGATTTTGCGGATTGTGCATGCTGGATGCTAATCCGCCCCTCGCTGCGACGCTGGCATATGTTTGGGCCATTTTGGTTTGGTGCTGTTGGTTTGCAAGCGTCATATCCCTCACCATACTCAGCGTTGTCTTGCTGATTTCCATAGCTTCCTTGGCCGTGGTGCTTGCCTGCTCGGCGTATGTGGTAGACTTTTGCACTCCCTCAATGGTTCTCTGGACTAAGGCATCAGTTTTGTTCAGGTCGGTCTGGATGCTTTCGATTGCGCGTGCGGTGTTTTCTGCGGCTGTTTTCGTCTCGGCGTGTGCGGCTCGTACGGCGTCGTGGATATGGTCGACGTCGGGGATCTTGGCTAGCTTAGCGAGGAAGCTCAGGGTGCTCATGAGGGCAGCCCTGACGGCTCGCGGCTCGAGGGGTTGTCCGTTGGTGGTGTCGATGAAGGTCACTGCAGTCTGTAGGTATCGGCTTAGTTTCGCGGCGTGCTCGCGGTGGTTGGCTGGCCAGTCCGGGACCGGGGGCCATGGTGTTGCCATGATGCCTGTGTCACACTGGGCCATGCAACTGGCTCTCGGCAATCCGATTGACCCTGCGGGCGGGTGTCTTGCTGCTACAAAGGGCTGATTTCAAAAATTTCGTTCTCGCTGGTGAAGTTTTTTTTTGGCTCCCAATCGTGAGGGCCATCAGAAGTATAGCAGTTTGCGAGGGAGGCGTGTGCAGGGATGGCAGCTTGGTAAGCAATTGGGACGAGCCGGGGCCCAATAGGCGCGCCACCGGTGGTGCAAATAAGTGTCACGTGTTGCGCCATTAAGATAATTAGGTAAGCCTCGCTCAGCGTGTAAGCCAGCCTTGGGATGAGGATATACGTGATATAGCTAGTAATAACAGCCCCTTTCCCTTTAATTAAAAGCATTTTTCTTCTTTGTAGCCTATATTCCTTAAGCACCTTGTTCAACATGTGCTCAACACCACCTATGAACCAGTTTCCAGATGACTGC
This sequence comes from Stachybotrys elegans, assembly GCA_020746835.1. Lineage (NCBI taxonomy): Eukaryota > Fungi > Ascomycota > Sordariomycetes > Hypocreales > Stachybotryaceae > Stachybotrys > Stachybotrys elegans. Next base: position 51,300 of record JAGPNK010000043.1, on the reverse strand, counting down.
CTGCCCCCAGAAGGAGAGCATAGCTCCCGAGATGCCTTATACACTGCAATCAACTTGTGGGCAGCAGCCAGAGGCTATGCGTTCGTCACTGGAAAGTCAAGGAAAACGCATAACGGCCGATGACTCGTCACATTTGTCTGCGATCGTGGAGGCGAGCCTCCAACTGCTTCAAATACCCGGCAGCGATCAACTACAACCCGGCGTATAGGATGCCAGTTCTCAGTTCTCGGAAAGGAGTCATTAGACAAGGCAACATGGCGCCTTACGCATCGTCGAGGCAGTGAATTTTCTCAACACAACCATGAGCCAAGTACCAATATATCTGCACATCCAGTTCATCGCCAGCTATCCCATGCAGATAGGTTGACTGTCAACAACCTTGCGAACGCTGGAGTAGCGCCAAAAGAGATCAGATCTTACCTCCGCGAGAACTCACAATCTAACGCAACTCAGCAAGACATATACAACTGTATTGCACAGGGCAAACGAGAGCTGCAAAAAGGTCAAAGCACTATACATGCCCTTGCCAACGAGCTCGAGGAAGAAGGGTTCTGGAATCGAATCCGATTTGACAAGGATGGCCGTGTCACAGCTGTGTTATTTGCACACCCAGAGTCATTGGCATACCTTCAATCGTACCCGGACCTACTTATCTTGGACTGTACATACAAGACGAACAAGTACAATATGCCTCTCTTGGATATCGTCGGCGTTGACGCTTGCCAGCGATCATTCTGCATTGCCTTTGCCTTTCTCAGCGGCGAAGAGGAAACGGACTATATCTGGGCATTGGATCGACTGCGCTCGATGTATGAAGCATGCGGCGCAAGGCTGCCATCTGTCATCCTCACAGATCGCTGCCTTGCCTGTATGAATGCTGTATCCCACTGCTTCCCAACTGCAGTATCGCTTCTATGCCTTTGGCATGCCAACAAGGCAGTTCTGCGTTACTGCCTTCCAAGCTTCTCACAGGATACCGACACCGCTCAAGGTCAACTAGAATGGAAGGAGTTCTATGGGAAGTGGCATGAAATTATGGCATCTTCAACCCAGGAGACATTTGAAGAGAAACTTCAGCAACTTAAAGAGCGTTATGTTCCAGCACATGCTCGAGAAGTGGGCTATATCATCGAGACTTGGCTTGAACTCTACAAAGAGAAGCTTGTGAAAGCTTGGGTGGATCAGTATCTTCACTTCGGGAATGTTGTTACATCCCGAGGGGAGGGCATCCATCAGCTTGTCAAAATTCATCTCAACACAAATCAACTCGATCTCTTTGAGGCTTGGAGGTCTATCAAGCGCGCAGTTCTGAACCAGTTGGCTGAGCTGCAAGCAAATCAGGCAAAGCAGCGAATCCGCACGCCTATCGAACTCACAGGAAGATTATACAGCGTTATACTAGGCTGGGTCTCTCATGAGGCATTGCGCAAGGTTGAAGCGCAGAGGAAGCGGCTTCTACAGGATGACGCACTTCCTGCCTGCACAGGAAGGTTTACAGAATCACTCGGTCTCCCTTGTTCTCACACAATTGAGTCTCTCATACAAGGAGAGAAGCCTCTTCAGCTGGATCATTTTCACACACATTGGCATCTTCAGCGGGAAGGGAGGCTCAAATACTTGTAGAGCCTCGCCAACAGTTTGACCAAGTTGCGGCTCGGTCAACACTTGCAAAGACCAGCACTCGTCGTGAGCCATCTGCATTTGAGGCTTTTGAGCAAGCATCACAGGCGCTTAAACGGACTAAAGCAGCTCCCCAATGCACAAGGTGCTACCAGTATGGCCACACAAGGAAATCACACGCCTGCAAGCTACGCTACGCGCATCTTAAACCATCTTCAACCGCAGCGCCGTCTCAAGAGACCATAGCTTCAGCTCTAGCTCCATCGCTGAAAATCACTCCACGTTCTATGCCAACGCCTAATCACAATCCAGTAGTGCCTCCGCTAGCGCTAGCAGTAAGCTCAACCTTGCAGGCTGTAGTGCCACAAGAGTCGCTCTCAGATGCAGAGCTACAGCCACACTCACCAAGGGCGGTATTGCTGTCCTTGGAGCCAGAGTCGTCGCCGGAGCCGGAGCCGGAGCCAGAGCCAGAGCCAGAGCCAGAGCCAGAGCCAGAGCCAGAGTTGCGCTACGATCATCCCAGTGCTATTTATCAACGATATGCTGCAGCACGGGAGGCATGGTATAACCAGCTGCCCCGAGGGGGCTTGAAAACTAATCAGCAATATCGAAAGGCTATGGGCCTGCCTCAACGGTATAGTCAGACCTGTTATGAGTGGTGTCTGGACTACAAGCAGATGTCGAAGCGCTGTGTCACATCATCAAAGTCGAGAGAATGGACCAAGGAGGAGATGATGGCATACTTAGACTGGAGCAAGGCAGAGGATGACCGGGTCGAGGCGCGTGTCTCTAAGGAGATGGGTGGCAACCCTCTGGCAAACAGACGAAGAGGGATGAAAGAGATCTGGGAGAGCGTTAAGCAGGACGTTATCGAGCAACAGGCTTTGTACTCGAATAACGACCAGGCTGAAGACTGTATTATGGTAGTTGATGCTTAGTTTGTTAATTTTCCATGCTCATCTTCTTTCCACCATGAATAAGTGATGAACTTGAAACATCATAAGCAAAGTTTGCCCTCTCCCTAGCTTAACCCTATCCTTGACCTCCCTTTCTTTAGGTTTATATTGTCTTTTCATAGTACGCGGTATCTGCTTTGCTTCGTAGCATGGCCGGCTTACACATTGAGCGATGCTTACCTAATTATCTTAATGGCGCCACTGGTGGTGCAACACGTGACACTTATTTGCACCACCGGTGGCGCGCCTATTGGGCCCCGTGACCCTGGCCCGGATTATCTAATTTTTCGTGCTACCCAATCACAGCATACGTGCTCCAGCGCCCCCTTTATAATACGTGGCGTCCATCTAACGTACACTACCAAGCTCTTAAACTTTGAGAAGAACGACACAAACGCCATGGATACTAATGAGCGAATCGAAATTTTCCACGAATTCCAGACAAATGTATGGATCAACAAGCTGAACTGGGCGCGGGAATCCGGAGACCTGTGCCGGTGGACATCTACCTTCCATCCTGAACGGCTCACCTGTCAATTGAAAGGTGGCCTTTACCGTGGTTCATTTAATGCAGGTAGCAGGGTAGTCTTTACCGATGGCACCACTTGGCTTGTCCGATTCCCACTTGTCGGTAGCGTATGCGACAAGTATGCCGATGAAAAAACCGCTATGGAAGTTGAAACATTATATCTCATCAGCGAGAAAACGACTATACCTGTTCCCAAAATTAGGGCTTGGGGTATTGCTGCTAATAATGCTCTCCGTCTTGGCCCCTTTATCATTATGGATTTCATTGACGGCGTAAGCCTCGATACTATCCTCCGGGTTGATCCAACCACCAGACTTATGAAGGATGATATCAACGACAGCGATATCGAGTTTGTTTACAGACAGTTTGCCAATATATGGCTGGAACTCTTTCAGCTCAACTTCGATAAGATTGGCTGCCTACCGCCCATCAAAACAGGCTTTTCGGTTTGTGCACGACCATTAACATTGAAATTACATGATATTTTGCAGGCTGGAGGAGTGGATTGCTTCGGTACGTAGAACCAACCTTCAATACAGCTGTTCTTAAAGCTAACCGTGGCTAGGCGACCGAAACAATCCAATTTCTACAGCCTTGGAATACTTTCAGTACGTTGCTTCCCAAGATTGGAAGCAACTTGACGAACAATCCAATTCAGTTGCCGGTGAATATGATGCTAGAGCCAAATATGCATTATTCAGAAGGCTGAAGTCTGTCTTACCCAAATTTCTCCATGAGAAATATAACGAGGGACCGTTTAAGCTGCTTTGTGACGACCTTGGTCTGGCCAACCTCATTGTCCGAAGTCAAGAGGATTTGACTGTTGTTGGAGTGGTGGATTTTGAGTGGTCGTATATCGGCCCAGCCCAAATGTTTGGCTCACCATGGTGGCTTTTGCAAGCGCGGTTGAACAACTGGTCTACCCAGTTTGATAAAGAATCAGCTGAAATCGCCGATAGATTTGCCAAAAACCTCGAGATCTTCATGCGTGTACTCGAGCAAGAAGAGAGGAAGCGAGGCCAGAAAGAGCTCTATGAGCTTGTGAGATGGTCCCAACATTCAGGGGCGATTTGGCTCAATATGGTCCTTTCTTGTGGCTTCAACTACGGTGACAGCCTTCCATTCACAAAGCTGCAGGAGTGTATAGGATCCAAGGACAGGACATTTCTTGCGGAACAAGCAGATGAGACTGACGAGATGGAAGCTTTTGGTCGGGAAAAGGCGCTGCAATTGGCGCAGTACGAACGCGACTTGGAAAGGACCAAACTGGATTTCAACGCAGTGGGGTCTGGCAACATCACAGCTGAAGTCTTTTCTCCAAATTCCGGGAACTAAGGCAATGTCACAAATAACAGCGATGGACACGATGTAGGCCAAGGTTAGTGTATAGGGTATCGGGTTAAGAAGATCTCCCAGCGTTTCTATCTCCCACTGATCATTATCGTCCCTTCGTTTGTGCAGTGAGAATGGTAGTACTAGATAGAGACCAATCGAACATTGGTAGCTGCATCATGACCCCCCTCGCGAGACTCATGCCACTTATATCATCTCTATGCTGGACCTGCCTACTGAGGATTGATGCTAGAGTCTTTCTCCTGTGAACTAATAGACTCATTTGGCCGTGCCATTACCCACTCCAATGCCTTATTCTTCTTGCGACTGTATACAAGTACGAAGCTCGTGGCGCAAACCATAAGGCTAGATGCAATCCAACTAAGGGTGAGGAAGTTGCTGCCTCTCTCTCCGCGGATGCCCAAATTTCCCCCAATGTCGTTGAGTGCATCGATAGCACGGGTTAGAACAACGGTAACTATAATACTCAAGACAACACTACTAAGTGTTGCTAAGATAAAGTCTATTAAGTTCAAGGCGGTCTGAGCTAGCTTAGTGGAAAGAGTCTCAATGGGAGGTCGGTATACGTACTCTCTGATATTAGGCCATTGCACTGGGTTACATTCAGCCCAGCATCTGGTCCATTCAGTCCCTCACATATGGTCATAACATGGAGAGAGTACCACTCAGGGATATCAAGGAGATCAAGGGCACGATGAGGGCCAGCCTCGCGGTGAGGAATGTGGCGAGCATGATGAATCGCTGGTAAGGAGTTGGAAGATGGAGAATAGAAAGTTCAATCGCGGGTCGGCTTATTATTTATGGGAAACTGTCAACGCTGGGGCCGAAAACTGGGAACAGCTAGAGTGCCAAATATAAGGACCCTCGAGGTACATACAGAATGCCTAGATTGGGTCCGGTGCCGGTAACACTTCTGGGAACGGTGACAGAGATATCGTGAAAGGTCCCAAAACTAGGAACATTAATCATTATGTGAGTTGATGGTGCAGAAACTAAAACTAGGCTCATTTTGGGCCTGGGAGGACATATATAATGAAGTTCAGGGTGCCTATTGCCGCGTGGTGGCATTAGCTTAACAGCAAGATCTATAAAGATAACTCATGAGTGACTATGGCCAACCTTTACCCTACCGATATTTCTAACAAAATGAAAACTCTCCTGGACATGATATTCAAAAACCAAAGCTGGCTTCAGGAAGCTGTTAAGTTAGGTGCTAATCCTGTCTTTGTGGGACACGATCTTCTCAACTTCTTTAATGGAATTAACACCCATATGAACATCGCCTTAGTATCTATGGAATTTACTGGCGACCTTAGATACTCCGACGCAGAGCTTCTTGCGTGTCTGAAAGAACCGAAATGTTTTAATGAGGACTTGGCTGAATACACTATTAAAGAGTCTGACATCACCTTGAATATTTGGGAAGGTCTAAAGGGAGATGATCATACCAAGCTCAGTAACTTTGAAAGCTTATTCAAACAAGATTCAAATGGTCTTACAACCGCCGTTTTGTACTATAACCAGGGAGAGGGACGTTTGAGAAGACGAGTAATTAAGGGGCACAAGTTACCGTGGAAGCGACAATACAGAGTACGCCTTCCACCATGCAGGAGTGTGTATGATCAAGAAAAAGGTCTTGATTGGGTCTTTACACTGCATGAAGGCAACTCCTGAGAACCTCCCAACTAACGTTAGAATAGCTAGGCTCACATTTTGCTGCTTATTCATAAGTATCCATAGAGTCACTATCATAGTGGTCGCTGCCCTCTATGAAATCTCCTGCAGCTTGGCAATAAACATCCCGAGCGTCATGCCACCTCAACAGCAATAGAATGTAGCATAAAGCAATTCATCTTCCTTCCTCTGTCTTTGTCTTCATCATTGACAAGTTCTCTTTGGGCTGTCTTGTTTATTGTATCGAGATATTCCATATAACTAGTCACAGCCGAATTTGAAGTGGAGGAAGCGTATATAGGTATTGGTAGCCGCGATTAGAAAGACACTGTGAAAGGCGATGCCAAGTCTCGGGATGGCCAATCCAAGAGCCTATGTTATAGCCAGTTAAGCAACCAGAAACCATCTGTACATAGGAAATACAATGAAATTATATCCCCAGCGCGATGCGCTTTGAATGTTGACTGTCTTGGCAGCCGCCTATTCGGCCTCTCTTTTCACCAGCCAACTTTTTAAATTGCCTAGGCCTTGGTCGCAGCTACTGGCGATCTTGGAGGACAGGAATTTCCTGCCTTAGGGTGTGGAAAGATACTTGGTCTACCCCGTGCAAGAGAATTCTTGGCCGGAGAGGGATCTGTTCCCGCTGACGGAATGCCCTCTTGGAAGAATGTACCTTTGAGCCTACAATATATTGGATAGACTAGATGGAGTGGTAGTTACATAGGAACTTCACTTAGATTACCTGTATTGACGTCCTAGATAATGTACTTGAAACTACTATAAGGCTGGCTACAAGTAGGAAAGTGCCTCTTAGGGGATTGAGCATCGGGCTCCCCGTTGATCTGAGAGGCCTCTGCAGGTATCTTAAGCGAGGCCAAATATAGCAGCAATTGTAGATAGTTTAGCTTAGCATGTCCTGTGCCCCTATAGGGGACCTGAGCGGCCCGAAGGCCGCTGGACGGAAAATACATCAAAGCATGGTGACATGTATGGCCCAGTGGCAACCTCACTCGGGTGCTTTCTGAATCCAACTTTCCAAAGTTGAGACTGACAGTTTGGTGTCAAGATGACACCACGCCGTCCAAGAACCAGTGCCAAAGCTTACAAGTCGCCGAGGCCGCCGTTGCTTGCATGAGGCTTCCTGAATGATGGCAAAGAAGGCTTGGACTGCTCGAGAACACAACGCGATTCGACCGTGAAACCCATAACTGCGGCAATGGCAGTTCTGTTTCTGCTGGCAAAATCGTTTCATGTTCGCCTCTGGACGGTGATTCGCAGGATCCAGACCAATAAATGTTTTGTAGAGGCGGTGGACAAAGCCTAGACCTGGCCTCGAGCCCGCGTCTAACCATGCCGGTCGCTGCTCCCGCAATTGGCGCATCTGCTCCATCGGCCGCATCCTCCACTATTTGCATTGGCGCACATGCCGCTCGCGTCGGTTCGATGCTTGTGGCATCCCGAGGAGTCGGGGCACCCAGGAGTTGATATTTCTAGGCCCAGGATGACCCAAACCCAATAACCCCTTCAACCCCTGTAATTCTCATAGTACCTCTCTCAATGGATCGCTGGGATGTGGGGCTGACTAAGCTCTTTCAGGATCAACATTTTCCCGGGACCGCAATCAGGCACCGACCAGAGCGGGTAGCTGATGGTTCTACGCACCTTCTCCTACATTCGTCCGCAATCGTTCGACAATGGCCAACGAGGCCTCCGTATTCACACAAGGTGGCCAGAAAGCCTTTGCCAATACTCCTCCAGAAAGGCCCAGTGCGCTGCCATTGACTCCACCAGCCTCAGTCGAGCGAAGCGCGCCAGATCGGACCGTGGACGACTTCGTAAACATATTGAAGAACCATCGAGATAGTCAACTAAACGTGCAAGAGTCTTCAGCCAAATTATCACCGTCGCAATTAGATCGGCTCCAGGCCGCGCTAAACGCTGAACCATCATTGGGCTCATACGCCGAGGACAAGTTACGGTAAGTCAGACCTCTGGCTGTGCTTGATTCCACCGGACTAATTTGCTGTAGGATAGATTATGATCCGAAATCCCGAGACTTGCGTATCCGTATGCCTAGCCCAATCCACGAATTTCTATCTGCATCCGTTGCCGATGAAATATACGAAAACATCAAACGCATCGCTGCACAGGGAGATGCGACTGGGGAATTCGCGGCACAGATAAGGAAAGGGGCTTCGTCCCGCATACGTCTGAACCAAGACACGGAAGAGGAGGGGGCTAGCGATTCCGGTCGCGTGTTGCAACGACATCCAGATGGTCAATTCCAACATCGGAAGGCAGCGTATCCTGGGGTCGTTTTAGAGATATCCTACTCTCAAGACGGTAAAGACCTCGGGAAATTGGCGTGGCAGTATATACAGCTTTCGAACGGAGATATTAAAGTTGTTATTGGAATAGACGTTAACGACGAGCCGAAACCATCGACGGTATCTTTGTGGCGGGCTGATTCTATCTGCGAGCATGGGGAGGAGGTTCTTGATGTAAAACAAGAGATTGCGGATCAGGTATGTAACATTGCACAATTAACTGGACAGATCTAACTCAAGTAGCCATTTCGATCTTCCGATGGCCGGATTGTGAATTCAATGGAAGTGGTCAGACTCTCGTTAGGGGATTTCGCACCGGACGGGCTTTGTGGAGGGCTAGGAGCGACGGAACTACATATAACATATGCAAGGCTTGCAGAGCTTCTCGTTCAGGCAGAAGAGATGCAGACTGCTAGAGAACATGTTGAAAATGGCGGAGTTCGATCTGGCCGAAAGAAAAGGCGGCGCCCTCCCGTGTCTAGCTCACCTGATCGTCTACTGTCCGAGGATGAAACCCAATTCCGCCTCGACGAGGAGAGAGCTGTGGAGAAAGTGGCTGCAGCTGATGATGACTTTCCGCTGCCAACAAAAAAGAAGCGGTTTTAACCAGCTTGCCAGAGGAGCCTATCGAGGACGAGGTGGAACATGATAGACCACTTCGCTTCGATCAAGCAATGCCTGTAGTATACATTGGGATGACATGGACCAAGGAATCGTGCTCGCTCTTTCGGAACTTGTCTTAATGCCGTTTCAAGCAAGCTACGTGATAGGATAGGCCTATCCGTAGGGTACTATCTGCCAAATGAGTTATTCATGGTGCCGTGGTTGACACCGGTCTGGCTGCCGCTGTTGTGGTCCTGTCAAAGGGACCAAAAATGGCTCCTGTTAGGTTCGGTCTGTATGTGTATTTCCCGTGTCAAGGAACTATCGGCTGGCAGTGAGCAAACGAAAAAGTTTGGGGGAGCCCTTAAATTGGGCTCCCTGACTGTTCCTAGTTTTCGTCCGCTGCGATGCGCTTAGTTCAGCAGGAGTACCATGGTGCGTTCCGCATGTTTTTCTCGTTTCATGATTCCTGCGCCTCAGCAATCTTTCCCATCAATGCCTCAGTAAGCACAATATCTTTTCTCAGTCGTAAGATCGTCGGACTTGATTCCCCTGTATGCTTCATTTTGTGCTTTATGTATAATTCCTGCGCCTCGGCAATCTTTCACATCAATCCCTCAGTAAGCATAACTTTGGTTCCCTGTTCATGTGTTCCCTTTCCAAAAAAAAAAAATAATATATATATATATATATATTTCAATAACTCGTGAGATTTGGATAACTGCTTCTGTTTCCTAGGTGCCGGCTACTTGATGTAATACCTGAAATACTCTAAGGGCTGGAACCGTAAGGCGTACTGCATACAAAAATGCCTCCTACGGTTGGTTGGTGGAGATGTCCTCAATCCAGAATGTCCCAACGTGGCGCTTCATATACGGGTTTATCTGACACATGTAAGCAGACTCTATCAGCTTGAGCTTCTCCTGTCTGTTCATGGTTAAATTAATAACTTCAGTTTGGACATTTAGTTAGAAGTACAGTTCACCTATCCATCTTATTCTCACAAATCACATGTGCTAATGAGCTTAGCTACTTCAAATCTTGGTTTCACTGCTTTAACGCGTTCATCATCATCACAAGTTTCATCACCAACGTTATCCTACACAGCGTCATCAAGAAGGTTACCTCCTTGATCGTGGTTCTACATCTCTAGCGCGTTATCCAGATTATTGAGGAACTCGGTGTTAGGGCCCAAGAGCGGGCTAAGGAATCAGAGCGCAAGATTGGGCAACTGAAAATTAATATTAATCTCTTCAAACAAGAGGTTTCCCATCTAAAGGAGGAGCTCAATAAAGCTAGCGTACATAGTAAAGATAATAATACTCAGCCCACTCCAGAATAATTTAGAAGCAACTTAATCTATTTATAAGCCTAGTTTATTCTTATAAGTATATTTAAACTTAATTATTTAGATAATTTAAAATTATAGTAGAGCAACCTTTTAAAGCATTTACAAGAGTGTAGAAAGCTACATATTCAGTTAAGTAGTACATCACACACTAGGGCTATCAAATCCAGACGCCTAAACCTTTTCCACCCATGCCAGATCCATCAGTCTTCCATCAACCCAGCAGTCTTCTAGAGTAGGGCGGCCATGCCAATGTACACGCCACTGCTGCCGGCCCTTCTGAGTCCATGCCATGCTGAACCGGCTCTCTCGATTTGTGATGACATCGCTGTTCAATCGATCATGCCTGCTACTGCTGTGTTGTATCGGATCTTCATGCTGTACGCTTGCGCCTCGAATATCCAATCGAACTGCGTTGGTTCGGCCTCGCTGCTATCCGATCCTTGTTATGAATCTTTGCACCTTCCTCCGCACAATGCTGAAAATGCTTCTAGTCTCGTCTCACACTTCCTGCTCAATCTCCTTGCGCTGACGTTCACTTAATACCTCGACCCTTATGGACTCTATTGCCGTGGTTACGCCTCTTTCTACTTCGGCCTCCCACTCTCGCCACGACTGTAACAACACCAAAAATCTGGTGATCTTGATGACGCCTGAATACACTGGTGTGTAATTTAATGCTGACTCCCATCCTCCCCGCTCGTCATCTTGAATACCCATCACGGCCGAACTGCTCACGATGATATTGGCGTAATGGTCGTGGCCGATGAAATGATCAAACCAACTCACTACATGTTTAAACACAACAAATTTAACTGCGTCTCGGCTTCTGCCTGGTCCTAATGGTGAATGTCCATGTCATGCTTAACATCCGCCTCGGTAACGTCTGTGTCACGCTCAACTTCCGCCTCGTTATCAATGCTCTCAATACTGCTGTCGCTGTCGTCGTTACTATTGGTCCCACAGGCTAACGGGCTTCGTACTCGGTTAAAATAGCCACCGACTATATTCCTCCTTGTTTACTGCCTTGACCTCGCCTCGATGAACCGATTGATCGCGTCCTTCCACTCTGCTATGTGCTGTTTTTGGATCTTGTTCGCTCGCCACGGCGGTCGCTTATCTTCTGGCCACGCCTCGGTATGTTTGATGATCGATATGATCTTGCGGAAATACTCCTTGTATCGCCTCCACATATTGCTTTCCATTCGGTTCGTGAATGGCCTTCTCGGCTTTTGGGTTGGGTTGCTGCGATGAATCTTGAATAACACTGGCTTGCTAACGACATTCACACTGGCAATGGCACGCGCTTGCTTGATCACTCGATCTACTACATGCCACTTGAATGCCAACCGTGGTTCAATATCCTGGATAGGCTTCGTTGTGGCGTATAACTTGCTCGGGCTGAATGCCCGTAAATGTGTGGCCTATCTGATGCAATTTAATCACTCGTTCGGCTCCTTGCGGTCATCGGCAACGTCGATCATCTCACGTTCCTCCTCGGCGAGCCGCTTCTCTTCCTCCTCCTGCGTTGCAATCAACCGTCGAATGGCCGCCTCATCCTCCTCCTCGGGCGGTCCATTACGGGCGGGCACGAACTGGCCTCTGCCAACCTCGAACCAACAACTGGCGGCACGCCTGGGGAACAACCTAACAACGGTCCACGGTGTGGCTGCGTGTTGGCTTCGGCGCTTTGGCTGACGCCCTGGACCTCTTGGGTTGACCCAATCATGCTCCTCGCGCCAATGTGCCTTGATACTATACTCTGTCTCTACAATATGGCCGCACTTATCGCATCGGAACCCGCTGACTGGTGGCGTAATATACGGAATCGGCTCGGTGGTTGCTGGTGGTGGTTCAAACGTTCGCAACTCTTCCTGCGTTCGGATTAAACCTGGGATGGCTTCAACTATGGCTTGCGTCTCCTTTAGGCTTCTTCGCGATGTCGTCTGGCTGTGATGGCGCTTGAAATTGCTTTCAATCTCATATGGAATACATGTAAATTGATATTGCCTGTAAATAATAAACGGGTATTCTTTTTCATGAATAAATGGATCCATTGCGTTGATGATGTTTAATCTATTTTATGTATTTTACGGTGTCTATTAAATGCTGAACTTCCCCTTATTTACTCTTATCGTCCTCCTCTTGCCTTATTTTCTTGGGGTTGTCCCCTGTTAACTCTACCTTTAAACCCTGTCGACCTTCTCCTCCCGGCCAATTATGTGTCTTTATTTTAATTCGTTCTTACCCCCAGCACAATTTGCTTAGACTTTTCATTGTATGGGGTTCTAATCCGTTCTCAATAGCAACGAGTTTGGCATTACGGATAGGATATCGTGAAGATGACTGCATGGATATTTTGCTCTTCAAGCATTTGTATCAGTGGCATGGGTATCCTCATGATCGTCTCTGGTAACCTTGAAATCGCTATCTGAAGCGCGGCTCAGAACGACGCAGCCATAGGCGCCATTGTCCTCAATCGCTTGGGCAATGGCTCGACCAAGTCTACTCAATCCGCCCGCTACCGCAACTCAATAGGGTAAAGGGGCTCCGCTAGGAACTCCGCAAAATTCCACCGAAACTCTGGTGAAGGATTGCTACCAACTCCGCTAAAGCTTGTTATGAACTAAGCTAGGCTTTTGCTACCAACTCCGCTGGGAATATGCCAAATAATGTTAGTTTGCGACGTTGAGGTTTGGCAAGCCGCTTGATCCCTGGAATTTACAGTCTAATTCTTTATAGACTTGTCTTATTTATGCCCCTGTACGTATTCCAGTCTTTACTCCAACGTCGCCCGCAGAGTTCTTGAGATATTGCCTGATAATCTGTTAGTGGGGTTAATGGAAGTAGTGACTTGGAACAGCTTTCGAATGAGGGAATAAAACAAGCCTTGTCAAGCACATAATATACCCAAATTAGCTAACCATTATCTATTCTTCTCAAGATGAACAAAATTCCATGTGCTCATTCCCCCTTCCCCTTGCCCTGCCGATTTCCGACCAGAGCAATTGTGCTCTCTTACTTGCTCTTGCTAGCTTGAACCAATAGCTCTCTGGTGGATCGCGCCTTGATGGATTTGAAATCCTCATTCAAGGTTCTTTCCCCGTTCAGATCAAAGTACCCTTTCTCGAAAAGCCACCCTATGCCAGCGATAAGAGACATGAGAGCTTCTTTCGGGAAGAACGGGTAAATCTGTGGGTAGCATGGAAGCTCAGTAACCTTATGATCAAGGAGGTCTTCGACAGTGTCGTACGAGACACGGAATTTCTTGCCCTTGACCTCCTCAGCTAATCGAACGAGCTCATTGAGGGTGATTTTATCGCCAATCACGTATGCTTCGCGATCCCACTGAGGCTTCTCGGCATAAGCGGCAACGAACTTGGCGACATCCCAGGTATGTGTGAAGACGACAGGGACCTCTCCAGAGCCTGGAATGGCAGCAGCGTTGTTGGGTATGTCCAGCACGAACGCGACGGGCTGCATATAAGTCGGCAATTCTCGGGTATAGTAATCGAAGAAATAGCCGGTGTAGAAAACAGTATGTTCAAGGGAAAGAGTGTCGAGACAGCCCATGACTTCAAGTTTTTGCTGGGCAGCCGGAAACATGGGGACTGCGCTATCGGATGTGTCAGAGCTGTAATGTTGGTATGAGGAGAGCTTCATACTCCCTATCGTACGGCACACCCCAGATGCTTGGAATGAGACGCTTGGTGACAGCAGACCTTTCCGCCGCCTGCATCAATGCAAGCTCAGCTGCAGGGCCCTCCGTATACGCCATTGTTGAGATGACAGTGTCGATTCTGTTCTTTTCCAGTACTTCAACTAAGCCAGCAGCATCAGTATAGTCTACAGAGATAACGCGCGCACCAATTTCTTTCTGTTTTTCCTCGGAGACCTCCTGAAAAAGCAGACGTCAGTATAGCTCAACCAACGAATTAAAAAAAGAAGTGGCGGGGGTAGGCCTTTTCACCTGCCGAGAAAACACAATGACAGTGAATTTAGCGGTAGCGTGGAGGGCATCAACGATGGCTCGTCCTAGGGAACCAGTGCCCCCAGCTACGGCGATTATGGAGGACATCTTGGCCGAATAAAAGGTGCGATGTGGTCTACTGGTGTTGAAGTGATGGAGAACGAGAACGAGAGCAGTAAGTCGGTCAAAGCTGGGTAGGCGAGCAGGCAGAGCAGGTTACTGTAGCTGATACTTCGCTGCAGGTTCGGGTGACGCAAGATGAGAGCACCATCAAAGGAGGAGAGCCAAACGAGGACTAGCACTATAAACGGACGAGTGCTGGAGGAGGTTAAGTCCGCCATAGGTGCACTAAGAAACCTTGACTGTTTCTCAATAAATATAAGTAGCCCTAGAATTGGAGTCAGCCGTTCTTGCTAGGTCAATAGCGTACTTCCTCGAACCTTTTCATCAAATTCGCTCTCCCTCAAGTGTGGAGTCTTGAGAATTTTCTTGGGGACCACGTCGCGTAGGAGGCCCCGCGTCTCGGGTTGCCTTAATACGCCGAGGCCCCGCGTCTCGGGTTGCCTTAATACGCCGAGGCCCCGCGTCTCGGGTTACCTTAATACGCCGCGGCCGACCATTGGAGTATCCAAGCAGTCGCTTGCAACTTTGACGGAGGGAAGCCTGCAACTTGCGCTAATTGCAGAGACTCGGTCTCTGTTTCGTGGAATGAAGAGTTTTTAAATCTCTCTATTGCGAATGCCGAGGAAAATAGGGCAGTCGTTATACGTGAATCGTTTATACAGTGTCATGCGGTGATTTGCTAGACCTGCATCCTGCAAGACTCAGCTGAGCGGTACCTTGTGTGTGTACGGCGCCGAACCTGCGGGTGAGGGCTGAGGCGCCATGTGGACAGAACTGACCCGAATGAAACTCCGCTCGTCCTCCGCCTGCACTAAGCTCAGGACAAGGAAAGGTGCTTTGAACATCCCGGCGCGGATATTGGAATCGCGCATGAACCGGCTAGTACATTCCTTCCTGTATCCTATAAAAATTTCAGGCGCCGAGATACCACGGATTGCGACAGCTATTTCGAATCACACAAATGGCCGACAAGATGCGAGCATGGCAGGTGATGGGCCCCGGTCCCCTGGAGAAGAAGATGCGACTGGCGGCTGATGTCGCTCGACCAAGCCCGGCAGACCTGCAGCCGGGTCAAGTGCTTGCCAAAGTAGTCTGCGCTGCGCTCAACCCAGTCGACTACAAGATTCCAGAGCTGGGTGTGGCCGCCCGTGCCATGGTTGGCTTTCCAACGACTCCAGGCATGGACATGGCCGGAACTATCGAGGCCGTGGGCCCGGATGTTGATAGCAAGGTCAAGCAGGGCGTTGCTATCATGGCAAGGCTTGACCCGATGAAGTCCCAGGGTGCCTTGGCGGAATATGTAGTACTTGATGAAGGCACCTGGGCAACTGCGACGGGGGTGGACATGAAAGAGGCTGCGGGAGCAGTGACGGTAGCTTTGACAGCGTACCAATGCATCAAACCATATGTCAAAAAGGGCGACAAGGTGTTCCTCAACGGCGGTGGTGGCGGTCTTGGCACTGCTGGGATCCAGGTTGCGAAGCTGCTCGGTTGCCACGTTACAGTCTCATGCTCGACGGAAAAATCCCAGTTCTGCAAAGACCTCGGGGCCGACGAGGTTATCGACTATAAGAAGAGCGATGTGACGGCTGAGCTTGCGAAGCAGGGTGCAGACATGGCTCTGATTGTGGACAATGTCGGCAATTCACCCACCGACTTGTACAGACGGAGCGACAACATTCTGGTGCCCTCGGGCACGTACGTATACGTCGGTGCTCGTATGTCCCCTGGTACCATCCTGAACCTGAGCAGCAGCTTGATGAGGCCGAGCTGGCTAGGCGGTCAATCACGCAAGTTCGTGATGCTCATGACAAAGACGGTGGATGAGGACTTGAAGCAGATCGCGGCATGGATGGCGGATGGCAAGCTCAAGACAGTATTGGATTCGACATTCGAATTCGAGGAAGCGAAAGAGGCGTATGACAAGTTGAAGACGGATAAGTGTCGTGGCAAGGTGATCGTGAGAGTGGCTGGTGAGGAGGGCATTTAATCAAGTATGCGATACCTATTGATCGAATGAGATTGGTTAGGTTAGGTTAGGTTATATTCCTACTCGGTTGTAGCCGCTAGATACATAAGCAGCCATGCCCGGTTAGCGGGGTTGGCGGACAGCCGAAACTCGCTCCGGTGTTAATCCGAGGCTCGCCCCACTTCGCCAACATCAACGAACATTGACCAGCTATCCCCAATGATCCCGCTTTCTCCTCAACCTCATTCTACTCGTGGCTGGCACCATCGTGCAGAATCTGGTTCTCTACTAATGTACAACGGTTTTCAGGCTCAGTAAAGGCGGCCACATCCGCCTCGTGTATGGGGTCCATGTACCTACAGTCTCCCCCCAGCGCCCGACATCGTCTGGCTACGTTTCAACCCCGAGATGCCCAAGGGTCCCTGTCTGTTCCATGAATCTGACGGCTTTCGCGGCTGCTTTGCGCTCTCCCAACACCCTTCGAAGGTCGCTTAGTCCTAGGATGTCGCCAAGTTCCTGGTTCCGGAGTTGTCGATGCTTCCGGCATCGCAGGAGGATATGCAATACCGTTTGTCGTCCTTGTCCGCAGGGGCACTTGTCATCCGTGACGCCTGGTACCCTTTGCTTGAAGAGGAAGTGCTTGGTAGCTATCTTCTCGGTCCGCAACCCGATCAACAGTGCGCTTTGTCTCTTGTTGAGTTTCGTGTGCAGCTGTAATACCTCTTTTGTTGGTTTTGGCGTATAACGGAAGCAGACCCTGCCCCGGCTTTCATTGGCCCATTTGTCTTGCCAGGTTTTGTGAACGTGTTTGTGCGTCCACATCTTGAGCGTTGAACGGAGTGCCAATAGTTCAGGCGGCTCGGCCGCTCTGGGTCCATTGGCTCCTCCTTCCCTCCATCCTGTGGCTTCCTTGGCTGCTTTGTCGGCTTGTTCGTTTCCCCAAACCCCTGCATGGGCTGGGATCCATCGAATTTCCACAGGTAGTCCATTTTGCTGGAGCTCTTCTGTGAGTTCTGCGATGGCTTTCAAGAGATATGCTCCGGGTTTGCCTTTTGGTTTAGCCGAGGACCCTATGGCTGCCTGGTTGTCTGTGTATATGCACACTCTACTCCTTGTGTTGCCTCGCTGCTTGTCTTCCCGCGCCATCTGTAGAGCCAGCAAGATGCCCTGTAGTTCAGCGGCATGTACGGTTGAGATCCGCTCGGTGCCCATGTATGCTGCCCGGTTCTCCTGTGTCGTTGTACATACTGCTGCTGCTCCCACATGACCATTGATGCCACTGCCGTCGGTGTAGATGTGTATGGCTGTATGGTCTGATAGCTGTTCCAGGTGTTTCTGCTTGGCTGCTTTTGTATTGCCTTCGATATGACATCTTGGCCCGCGCCACCATGGAGGAGTAATATATGCGCTCGCCTGTTCTTGTTGTCGGATATTCGGCCCTTTCAAGTTCCGGATAGTCTGCTCGATAGCTTGCCTCGGACTCTTCCTCTTTTGTCTGTTTCCTGCTGATTCGGGGAGCGATCTTTGCGCTGGTCCAATGCGTCCTAGTGCATCAATGTTGTGTTTCAGGATTTGCTCCTCGACCGGAAGCAGATACGTTTCGATGTTCAAGGCTGGTATTGATGTTGCTCTGTATGCTCCGCTTATGACCCGTGCTCCTCTTGCTTGGAGGCTCTGTAGCTTCCTCAGCACCCTTGCGCTGATTGACTCGCCATTGGCAGACCAATTCGCGTTGGACCAGGCCGAGCAGGCGTACATCATCTGTGGTATTGCCACTCCTCTGTAAACTGTGCGTAACTCCCGCATCGGGAAGCCCCATGTTGAACTACCAAGGCTACTGAGTGCTGCGATGGTTTTGGTCACTCTTCGTTCTATTTCGTCGATGTGTGCCTTCCACATGAGTTTGGTATCCATTATGAGACCGAGGTACTTTGATGCTGGGCTGGGCTGGATGGACTCTGTCTCTGTCTCTAGAGCTTGGTTGATATCGAATTTGGTTCTCGCCCTTGTGAAGTGGGTGAGCTGGAACTTCTCCGGTGCCAGTATGGAAGCGTGCGTCGTCGCCCAGGCCTTCGCCTTTCTCAATGCAGAGCCTAGCTTCCTGCAGGTCTCCAGTGTACTATCGCCCCATGTGAGAATTGCTGTGTCGTCGATGAAGCCTGCTGAGATGGACTCGTCGTCATGGCAGGCCTCGATCAGATCAGCATTGTAGAATATATACAGTATTGGGGAGAGGTTTGAGCCTTGCGGTATTCCTGTTTCTGTTCTGTACGACTCCGATAGAAATCCGTCCACTGCGATTCTTGTCCTCCTGTCTTTGAGAAAGCTAGCGATCCACCTGACAATCTTCTCACTGACGCGGCGTTTGCGTAAGTTATGTAGCAGTCTTTTGTGTGACACATTGTCGAAGGCGCCCGAGATATCAAGTAAGAGAAGACTGGCCACCTTTCCGTTGTCCCATGCTTCGTATATCTTGTCGAGGATAAGGTGGAACGCATGTTCTGTGGATTTCCCCTTCCGCCCGCCGATATGCGCATGTGGAAGAAGCTCATACGTTTCAACGAGGTAACTCAGACGCTTTGCCAGCACAGACTCCATAATCTTCCCGACAGTGTTTAGTAGGGCAATCGGCCTGTAGGCTTTCGGTATTGTATAGTCGGATTTCCCTGGTTTCCTGAGGACCACTGTCGTGGAGGACCGAAAATGCTGTGGGTAGTAGCCTAGGTCTAGGCTAGCATTGAAGATCCTTGCGAGATGTTCTTTGATCTGTGTCGCTCCGGCCTGCAGTGCCTTGTTTGTTATTCCGTCTGGACCGGGGGCTTTATTGGCTGCGGTTGCTAGGATCGCGTCTTCCACTTCGTCCGTGGTAATCTTCGGCAGTTCGATCTGCTCTGGGTATGTTGCTCCAGCAATGTCACTGAGGTCTGCCTCTGGTGGATTCGGGAAGAAGACGTTCCTGAACAGTTTGGCTTTCTCCTCAGGTGTTGTCGCTTCTTGTGCTGTGGCTGGGTCTTTGATCACCGGGGTTAGCTCTGGTGCTTGGCTTTCCCTACTTCGTGCCCATTTGGTGGTACGCCAAAGCTTCTCGGGAGATTCTGCTGCCCGCTCTATAGTGTCTCGGTGCATTTTTCGGAGGGCTTTCTTTATCGTTTTCCCTTTCTTGTTACGTGCCACGCGGTATGCCTCCCAAGCTTCCTCGGTATGTGTTGCACTATAGATCCTCCGTAGACGCTTGGTTTCTGCCAGTATCTGACTGCATTCTTCATTCCATCCAGCCTTGGCCTTCGAGCATGGATTGCTTGTTGGGACTGAGGTGTCAATCGTTTGTGTCAGAGCTGTAACGACCTCTTCCACATAGTTGTCGAGTGCCGTTTTGGTTCTAGGCCGTCTCCGTGGGGGTAAGCGTCTCTCGAGCACGGATGCAAAGGCTTTCTTGTCCATGGCTCTCCAGTTTCGTCTCGGCTGCGTTTTTCTGTGGCTAATCCTTGTATCTATGCATGTGGCTATCGGGAGGTGGTCTGAGTCGTACAGACCCCTAGTGGTAACAAATGGCCGAAGGGCATGCGCAGCTTGGAAAGTCACGAAAATCGAAACGTGACTAATATGATAATTGCCTGAGGCAGAGATTAAGCCAACAGTTAATAGTGCGCCGCACCGTGCCAAAACCCTAATTAAGCACTACAGCTTCCCCCCGCATTTCAAAGCGTGGCATCTTACATCCTTCTGTCGAACAAGTCACCTGAAAACGGATTTGCGGAGAAAGAGGACATATCATTGCGGGGCATATGCCAAAGGAATGTCACAGACCTTCGCGATACATTTGGACGATCCCGTATCTCCCAGCCGGGATAGAGAATCAACCGTTTTGTGAAACAAAGTGGCTTGAATTGACAACCCCTTGCCAGAGATTGCGCTGCAACATCATATCTGGTTAATAACCATGTCATATATCTCTTGCGCGCTTGAAATGATAGATGTGCACTGGTAGGGTCGAAGCAAAGGCAAGCTGCAGGACTTCCTGCACCCGTCCCGAACAGGCTGCTCCGTCAGCTTCCTGGACTGTCCTGAGTAGGCACTCTGCATCATGGTGCAGACCGTCCTGCTCGAGTGTCCGTGCGAGAGCCTCGCCGAAAGGCACGAGCATTCTCGTATACCCATGACGCTTTGCCGTCTGCCAAGTGACGTCGAAGACTGCTTTGGCATCGCATCTGGGAATAATCTTCCTTCTGATAGTCAAGTATAGCTGATACAGCAGCAGCCTTTCCTCCCCGCCCAAGGTTGTCAGTGACCGAGGTCGTTTCTTCAACAAGTCTTGGAAATGACGATATGTCCTGGTTTGTGTGATAACCCATCTTTTAGACGAAGCGCTGTTGCCAAAATTCGCAAAAACTCCGAGCAAGATTTTGTCGCCAAACTGTTCAAAGACGCGCAACAAGGTTCGGCTGGCCTCAATCGTCGATAGTAAGGCGGAGACATCTGGGAGTTGGCAGAGAATGTATACCTGTAATTCGATTGGGAGTTCTTCTAAGCGGCAGAATACAACCCATTCTTGAGACTCCATGCTCCGTCGGTGCCGGAATATTGGTGGGAAAATGAACGAAGCTTCGTAAGTGTGTGCTAGTTAACCCAGGATGATGCCGGACAGGGACGTTATAAGAATCTCCGTTCCTGAATATATTTTCTGGCTGCGCTGACTTGCCATCCCAATTACATGAAGGGTAGTAGCGACACTGAAGATGTAAGGTCATGGATGAATACGACAATGAATGCCAGATCTCCAAGCGTCGGCCTCGGTCTCTTCAAGCTTCTCTTGCTCGCCTGGGTGAGTTCGATGCGGGCCGCTCAGTTCATCTTAGGATCGAAAGACCTTCGGAAGGGTGTTGGGAGAGCGCAAAGCAGCTCCGAAAGCCGTCAGATTCATGGAACAAGGACCCTTGGGCATTTAGGGGTCAGAGCGTAGGCAGACGATGTCGGGCGCTGAGGGGAGACTGTAGGTACGGCGGACCATACACGAGATGACAAGAGCTATCTGAAAATAGCCTAGAACCACTGTACAATAGTAGAGAACCGCATTCTACTCGAGGGTACCAGCCACGGGTAGAGTTGATAAAAAGGTGGAAGCATGGGGGACCACTGGTCAATGTTTGTCGGCGTTGGCGAAGTGGGGCGGACTACGGATTAACATTCTGAGCGAGCTTCAGCTGTCAGCCAACCCTGCCAACTTGAACCTCACCGTGTCTTCCCAAGTCTAGGGCAATCTTGTGATGTACGAATTTAAAGATAGGGAGGTATAGAAGGGTCACCGAAGCGATAACACAGGCGAAGATTCTGCGAGCCCCTCTACCTCCGCAGGCGCAGACAACTCCTTGGATACAGAAGCCGCCCCGCGACACCAGAAATTATCATTTTCCCGGCTTGCTATATCGGCCACGCTGGGTTATAGTTCGACGGCGGGTGACTCGGCAGATCTCCAAGTTGCCTTCCTTCAGCAATTCCCGGATCTGGAAAGAGTATTCTTCCTTCTAGAGAACGTGCAGCATGTTACTACTAGAAACCTACGATGATGTCTACCTGAATATGTTCACGAGCTGTTTCTCGATACTTTCAAAGAGGCGCCTAGTCACGGCGAGGACGTGCAGATGGTCTTCTGTTGGCCAAATGTAAACGAGTACAAGACGTTTCACGATATACATGGTAGAAAATGTCACTTTCTACCCAAGGATGAGTTGCTGGAGTTAGGCATTGAATCCTACCCCATGGTCATCTTTCAGTCTAAGTCGGAACTAGCTTGGTATAAGAACTTGCAAGCGAAGCTGGTATCTAGGCCGCCCGATTTCACGCCAGACATTGATACGGAGTCCGGAGAAGTGTCTGACGAAGTTTCGGAACCGGACCAGTACGAGAGCGAGGGCATAGACGATGACCCCATTAGTGACATCGATGAACATTAAGGGAGCGAAGTTATGAGACAGTATCGCAGCAGGTTCGGCACCTCCATCTATTCCTAGCTAGGGCGGATTTGCAGTCGGCAGGGACTTACGCATTTCCTGAGTAGGCGACCAGCTCGCTCCCTCTTACTATCTACTCTTGTGACAGCCATTCCGGCTTGTCTCTGGGGATGCATGCGCCTTGCGGCAACGAGCGTGGTGGCCTTCTCCATGATGCGATGCGATCAGATTACCGGTACGGCGTGGCGTGAAGTCCTGGAGATGTTTTTCGTCATCCACAGTTTTCGGCAAATGACGCATCCCGTCGATTCAGCCGTAGCAGAGAACGGCATCGATAACTTGATTGCCGCTAAGTACAAAATACAATTCTAGAATACTCCGCATAAATCCGTCATCCTTGAAGACGTGCGTTCACTGAGGGGGCTTGATCATGTCAATTCTGGCGTAGAGATATCAAAGCCAAGGGAGGGGGGAGATAGAAAAAAAGGAGAATTTCCAAATATTCAGTTGGCAAAGACAGGGAGGCATAAGAGTGTATTTAATGAGTGGTTGTGCAACTCAGAAACACATGAAACAATGTTCGTGTTTACAGACCTTTGTTGCTGCGGCATGATACAAGGTTTTGTATAGTCAGGACGCTTACCACAATGCTGAGCTTCAGGCGGTCTTATATTGCTGAAATCAGGCGGCTGAGATGCAAGTAGAGTCACATCGGGCCTTGCCGAGGGCCAGCCATATCCATCAGCGGGCATCCAGCGGCGCATCCCTGACTGCGAAGCTGAGATAATCCCTGCCCAGTTGCGCCCAACAACTTCACAACTAGCTACTCGTCCGCTCTTCTCTTTGTATTTCCCGAGCTTGCTCTATAGACTAGTGAGCCTCGGCACCGAGCTTGCTTTCCGCTCTTGGAACCAGAACAGATGTCTGGGTGCCGTCCTTTCAGACTTGAGCGCAACCTCATGTCTCTACGCCTTGCTGGGTTACCTGGCCTCGGCTCTCCACCCTTGAGAAGCCGGGATTTCTCTGATCGCCGACCTGACGACAGCGGGCTGATCCACACCACTGCCAACATGCAGTTTAGGTCCCCGAATGGAGGGCTGCGCCCCGGCCCTCACTCATGACCGGACACCCTCAAAACGCCATACATCCGCACATCGCATTCCGCCGTCGCTTCAAGACAGTGTACGGAATAGAACGCCAGTTCAGTCCAGCTTACTGGTAAATCATTGTGTGCCATCAACCATTGCAACCATGGCTGACGACCTGTCTGATTTCTCCAACAATCTGGCCACGGACTTGGGTCCTCTTCTCGTTCTAGTTGGCGAATCCATGACCAAGCAATACCTCAGTGAGAGCACATCCTTTCTTGACTACTTCATCTTTGCCATGGCCCCGATTGGTATCATCACGGCAATTGTCTCCGCCATTCGAGTCTGTGGGCACTCGTCTCTTCGCGCCTTCATAGGCAGGTCCCAGGAAGGTGACGGCGTAGTCGAGGCTGAATTATGCACGTCTACGAGCCGCGACGTGTGCGAACTGTTTAATAGGGGCGGCATCACTCGCGTTCTGGGCAGGCCTACTATCCTCGAGCTCGTCTACTTCCCCCGCGATGGATCGCTCCAGCTGTTCCGAAATTATCTCCAGACCCAGGAGATCCTGTTTCACAGGAACCGAAGAGCTTCCACGACTCTCATGGCCTCACCAGACCTGGAAACTCAGCATGACTTGGACCGTCCATGGTGGCGAAGAGAGGAAGGCTCTTGGCTTGAAAAGGCCAGGTACTGGCCTCGGCAAGTCCATGGCAGACCTAAGCAAACCCACCATGACTACAATCTCCGGTTCGCTCCACATCCGAACCTCTCGCTCAATGTCGGCATCGTAAAGCGATCGCAACCGGTTATATACGCCATTGCTGCTATAGGGTTAGTCCTTCAGGCCGGCGTGCTTGCGCTGGCTGGGACTGGTGTTTGGATTCTTCGCTGGAACCTTGACGGGGCCGAGTCGTCTGCATCGAGAGACTACGCACCCGTCATGTTCATCGTGGGAACGGCCCTCATGTGCAGCGGAATGTGGAGTTGCGCCGCGCTTATAGGACAAACTACGCACGAAGTGAGATTTAAGCGTACAGGGGATGGTGCAGAACAACCACGTCTTCTTTGGCTCCAGCCTGGGCCTCAACTCATTGGCGACCAGAGCTTTGATCCGTTTGCATATTTCGAGAAAGACAGCGACCCCCTCCAGGTATGGACATCGTCCAGGAAAAACTTGAACGAGAAATTCGAGCTTTACACCTTCTTTGCTGTCTCGGCGGTGATAATTGGATATATCATGCAATTCATCGGCCTCCGCGGGATGCGGGCCTGGGTTTCCCTCGCACAGTTGGGCATCACTGCCATTATGAGCGTCCTGCGTGGGTGCATTCGCATGGAACGCCTCGGCAGCCAAGACAACAAATTGCTCACCATGTCTGACATGGTTGCCGGACATGAACTGGACTGGCTTTCCTTTGCAATTGCTGGAGGGGAGATAAGCGTAGGGGGAGGGGAGAAAGGGCGACCAGGGAGGGGAAGATGGGGGAGATTACGGAGAACCTTCGCTGATGGGGGAGAAAAAGAGAAGGCACCGTCATGGCACGTTACCGGCCGATTCGAGGATGCCGTATACGTCGAGATGCAGGGCAGCAGATCGCAAACCGGCTCTGGGCCCTGTGGACCTTCATGTGAGACACAGAGGGAGGCCCTATCCGGAGGTGATGCTCAGTTCGCTCCAGAAAAGCCCCCAGATGGGTCGGAAGGAGGGCTCGACTGCGAAAAGTTACTCTCAATCCGAAAGCAACTCGCTCACTTGACGGGTCATACCACCTTCGGCGAAAAATTGGAATACCAGAGGTGGGAAGATTCAAAGGTCAAAGTCCGCGCAAAAGTGGTGAAGCTATCTGACGCCATCTGTCAAGCGGCAGAGGACCTCTGGAAGAGGCGGCGGACGAAGAACCAAACAGATGACACCCTCCAGAGGGACATTATGCTTCGGATACGAGCAGTCGCCTCGTTGGATGTCAGACGGACAACTTCTCACGAGCAGCCAATCGGCATTCTTCTGAGGCCACCCAACAAATCCCAACTAGGCTGGAGAATTGACTCGGCGCAAGTGGAGGCAATTCTAGGTCTCTGGATATGGACTTTAGTTTCCGATGAACTTGTCGTGAGAGAAGACGACTCCCACCAGAAACAGTCCCTCGCTGAAGCTATCCGATGTATGAGGATTATCTCAGCGGGCCCGGCAGGCGAAAATTGGCACCGCGAAAACAACAGTCAGGGCGAAATGGACCTCTGGCTCGGCTCGAACGCGGTGACGCTTCTCGAGGACAGCCTCAGCCTCGACGAGCCGAGCTCCGACGGCATTGGTGGTCTATGGGCTCATTGCGAAAACAACTGGGAACTGTTACCCGGAGCTTCGATGTGGTGCATGTCACTCTGGCGACGATTTTGTGGCTGGAATTCGATACACCCTGCCTCGGACTCGGCAAGAATGTCGGGTTGTCAAGAGAAGCATAAGCTTAGGGTCCAGCTTGCCCCAACTAATGGTTCACTACTAGATATCTGCGCCCAGGAACTATTCGCCTCTCTGATGATGTCGCTGACAGGTGTTCTGACTATTGAAAAGACGACTATTGTCGAGAATGCCGGTGTAGTACAGTTGGAAAACCCAACAGTGACCACATTCATGAAGGCATTTGTGGAGCACGGTTTGGGTTCCGACTCTGACGCCCTGCTGTGCCTGATACCAGCACTTCGGATCCGGCTCCCCTTTCCCTCCTCGGAAGACATGCTTCGGGCATTGCTTAAGGCTGCGGACACTTACCGGAAGGCGTCAGAATGGGACAGGGCACAGACCATGTTGCGCTGGGCATGTGCGCGACATGCTTTGCGTCGTGGCGAGGAAGAGAACTCGGTGTCGACGCCGAGCAACGCAGACTTCCTCGCGAGAGCCCTCCGTGCCACTGGGGAACTCTATCGCTGGTCCCTTGCGCAGCATGCTCGTGATCCTAGTGACGAGAGAAAGAACTTCGCGGAAGAAGGTATCGCGTGGATGAAGCAAAATTATGGCAGCATCGATGACCCCAACGTGGCGAAGATTCTGGGCACTTACGAAGCTATCCAAAAGAAATTTTCTGAAGGCTCCGCGAACCAAGACTTGGCCCGAGACGATGACGGACGGACTCGCACTTACGAGCTGCTTGTCATAGCTCTTGAGGACTATAAGAGAGAAGAGGCATTGTATCGCCTCTGTTTCGTCCATCGAGATGATTTCGGTTCCAAACACTTACAACCGGCACTTCCGTTGGCTGTCCGGAATGACCGGAGTGAAGTAGTAAGCGCCATGCTGGAGATGAATGCAAGTCCAAACAGCCAAGACGCGGGCGGTCGAACTGCAGTTTCCTACTGTGCAGAACTTGGCCATGAGGTATATGTGGAGTCGCTTAGACGTCTCGGAGCGTTCTTGGACCAGCCGGAGAACGAACAGCGAACGCCGCTATTCGTGGCAGCCCAGTTTGGGCATCAAAATGTTGCCAAACTTCTTTTGAATACAGGACACGTAAATATCGAGGCTTCGGATATACATGGGCGGACGCCGTTCTACATGGCCGTCACTAGGGGACACCATGCCATAGTCGAGCTACTAGTTGAGAAAGGGGCAGATTTCAACACCATATATACAGACAGACGGACGCCGCTGCACCTGGCCGCTTTGAAGGGGCATGAGGTCATAGTCGAGCTGCTGCTTGGTTAT
Source organism: Stachybotrys elegans (assembly GCA_020746835.1). Lineage (NCBI taxonomy): Eukaryota > Fungi > Ascomycota > Sordariomycetes > Hypocreales > Stachybotryaceae > Stachybotrys > Stachybotrys elegans. The sequence continues at coordinate 24,089 of JAGPNK010000043.1, read as the reverse complement.
GCTGCCAGCCACAGGACTGAGGATAAAGAGAGGCGGACGCCACTGCACCTAGCCGCTATGAAGGGGCGCCTGGCCGTGGTCCGGCTACTGCTTGATTATTATGCAGATGTTAAGGCCATGGACAAAGACAAGCAGACGCCACTGCATCTGGCTGCTTCAAAGGGACACGTGGCCGTGGTCCAGCTACTGCTTGATCGTGGGGCGCATATTAAGGCCATGAATAAAGATGGGCAGACACCGCTGCACCTGGCTAAGCTGAACAAGCATGAGGCTGTGTTCAATATGCTGTTTCTGAAGGGGCCTGGCACGCTATTCAACGAGCTCCCCCCCTTGCTTCCTCCCGTCAGAACTCCGAGGGAATTAAGAACAAGGCGTAAGCGGCGATTTTTCTCTCGTGCTTTGAAAGGGAGAGATATTTCGGACAGCGAAGATGAATCCAATTCAAATACGGAGGGCAAGAGCGATAACGATGGTGATGATGTAGACGATGAAGGTGAGGATGACAGTGAAGACAAAGTGGAAACGAAAAGCGACGAAGATGAGAAAGACAGTGAAGACAGTGAAGACAGTGGGAACGGAAAGCGATGAAGACAAAATATACGGGAGATGGATGGTGAGAAGACGAGAGCGGAGGTTAAGAAGACGAGGATAAAGCAGATAGTGATGGTGACAAGAAAAATAACAATCCAGAGCATAAAAATTATACTAAATGTCATCTCTCTTCACTTTATTCTAGAGTTCTATAGAGAAGGCTATATAATATCCCTCTTGCTTATTAGCAGCTATATGAAAGTCTAAATACACCATATGATAATAAGAAAAGGGTACAGTGCAGGGTGACTCATCAGAGAAGCAACAAGAGAAAAGGCTAATAAGAGATATACTAAGCCAAGCATAGAAATAGTTATAATAAGCAGTAAAGGTAAAGACAATAAGGTTATCGTCAAGCTGACAAGCCTCGAGAAACCAGACGCAAGGTTGCCGCCGTCCTATAGGCAGTATATGTTTTGGTACTGCGAAACTATTCGTTCGTTACTGCCAATGAAGACGGGTGTACCTTTGAGATGCATAGACTGGTACAGTTAGCGACGCTGGAATGGCTTGAGCTTCTTTGCGAGGACACGGAAATAATTAACCTTGTTCTAAGGTTATTTGATGAAGCAAAACCAGGCTAGAATGCTTGGAGGGCTATGGTTGAATCAGAGGAGACAAGAGGAGAGAAGGGAAAAGCCGAGGCTAAACCACCTGGTTCCCTGTACTACGCCGCAAAGCTACGCCTTACAAGTGTAGTCACTCAAATTGTTCAAAAAGGACCCTATGCTACCAAGGAATCGAGCAGTCTGGGACGGTCAGCTTTAGGTGTCGCTTGCAGAGATGGAAGCACGGATATTGTACGGATCCTTCTAGGTAACGGGGCCGATGCATCAGTTACTAGTAAGGACGGGTGGACACCATTGAATTGTGCATCAGATGAAGGCTACACTGTGATCGTCAAGCTACTTCTTGAAAGAGGGGCTGATATATCAGTTCCCAACAACGACGGGTGGACGCCATTGCATTGTGCATCAGCCAAAGGACATATCGACATTGTCAACCTGCTACTAGGACATCCCAGCATTAACGCAAGAGAAATAGATGGCCTTGGCCGCACGGCTCTCTTTCTTGCATCCAGATTTGGTCAGCATCAAGTGGTACAGAGCCTTTTTTCTGACAACCGAATCGATACCCAGGCGACAGACATTTACAGTTCAACATGTTTATTCCCTGCCGTGGCTAATGGCCATTTGGATGTAGCTAAGCTCCTTATTGCTAGAGGCATGGTTATCGAGAAGCAAAACAGCTTTGGCCGAGATATGGCATGGTGGGCATTGAATGTTGGTAATCCTCAGATGGCAGACTGGATAGCACAGCATTCAGGTCAATCTGGCGGTCAAGCCGGTGACACTGCCATCCGAGACAACATTACGACTTCTATTTTCGATTGCAGGTCTGCCTGGTGCGACGCCTACACATTGAGCACGCCAGATGGTTGCGAGTATTATTGTGACAACTGTGGGAGTGTGTATTTATGCAGGGATTGTTTTGATCGGACTATTCGATGTCGCGATACATCTCATCCGTTGATTTGGGCTGGGCAGAAATGTGCCCTGGATGGCCACTGGACACACAGTGAGGTCTACTAGTTGTGCATAGCCTCCACGCTTCAGTCTGTACTGGTAAAAGTGGCGCAGTTCTGGTCTTCGCTGTGGCGCGCGATGCGGCGCGTCTTCTTGTGTGTCTACTTCGCAGATTTCAAGGCTCGAGCGATATTCATAGGGGACACATCCACCTGGTAGCTCTTACGGAGGAAGGAAATCATGTCACGACGTTGCATATGAGGCCTCTCGTCCAAGCGTTTGAAGAGCGCTTCACGCATCAGGGGAGTTATCTTTGGGTCGGGGCTGGTACGGTTCGATGGTGCCGTCGTAGTTCCATATTGTTCTACGGTCGCTCGGATTCTGCAGACTCTGCGTTCAGTGCAAGGAATGGTTTGGCGATGTCTATGATCGGGACATCATCAAGCAGTAGAGATCAAACCTTCTCACGCCTGTCAGGGTTAGTTGCGAGTCCATTGGGGGGATAAAGCACTTTTTGGAGGCTTATGTTGTAGGCGATAGAAGCGTATGGTCGGCCAATGTTAGTGCTAGAGTGCCCAAGGTACTTCCAGAGGCCAACTAGGCACTGTGCCTGCGCCACGCAGGGCCAAAAATGGACCCTTTGAAAGAGTCGAAGGTTAGATCGGCGGACGCTAAAACTTAACCCTACTGTATGCAATCTAGTGAACATAAGCAAGTGGCATAAAATCGAGTTTGCACTTATCACCGCTGTTTGTGGATCTTGGATTATGCGACATGGGTCCAAACCACCGAACACAGTGTAGACGCAATTTGTGGCTTTACTACAGAGGTCATCAAGGAACGTATCCTGTCAGCAAACGGGTCCACAAATGTCTGTGGGTGCGTCATCTGGCTCCGAGAAGCGCCGCACGTTCCTGGCCACAGTCAAAAGCGACATCTTCAACGTCTGCAACGCAAAAGAATTAGCCCATCATCATTCACCAGGTTCAATCACCACTGACTTCTCCTGCCTGGAACCAAGAACGTGCTGGCCACTAGACAAGCGGTTCGCATCATGTGACGGTCGCCGGTCAGAAAGTTAAAAAGCATGAGCCGCCTGCGTTCTTCCATCAGGCCCATTCGACCGGACTAAGAACGATGGAACTGCGCCAAATAGATCGAGGAGCTGTTGATGACAGCAACACAGGACAATGAGGTTTCGGGACAGTCGGCAAGCTTTATCAGAAATGCTGCCTTGCGGTACATAGAGGTCAAAAAAAAATTTTAACATTAATTCAACGAGAGCATGATGGTCGAGCAAGGTAGAGAAGGGTAACATGTTGTAAGTTGGGCCATTCCCCCAATCTGTGAGGTTTGGTTGGGGTAGTATCAGTGGCACAAAACGCTGTAGCGATCTCTTCATAAAGATATCTAAAGAATGTCCAGAGGAAAAACGAAAATACGAGGTGAAATGAGAGTTTCGCACCTTAAATAAGGAAATTACAGAAGCCATTGATCCAACTCTTCGTATAAGCGAGTGCCCAGTTCAATAACATTCAGAGTCAAGTCCCATATCCCAGTCCATATCCAGTTCGTCCACTCACATGTCCAATTCCAAGCCTGCACATTGTCCTAATCCATCTACTATCCTGATCCAATAAGTCCACCCATAGTGTCATCCCTTAGCCACATATTGGAACCTCGGTATCCGTTCGAGTCATGAAAAAAGACATCTACATCACAAGTCAGGGCTTCTTTGTACAAAGCATCCTCTCCCTGACGAAGCACTGCGCCTGGGTTGTATAATCGCTCAAATCGGACACCTGTGTCAGATTCTTGCAAAAGATATTGTCGATCTCCTCTCGAAGCGCAGAATTAAAGCTAGGTACTGACTCTGTTGTCGTCCAGAACGAGTCGTATCTGGTGACGGAATTCATCTTGACTATGATTTGGAAGAGCAGGACCTTCTGCAAGCTCTTGTGGGAGGGTCTGGAATAGCAGTACCGGACGGTGTCCATGAGGTCATCCATGCTCCAGTCTAGAGTGTAGAATGCGCCGTGGATGGCAGCATCTAACTTCTGCAATGACAGGAACTTGAGCTTGACGATGTCACAGTGGTCCGCGAGTTCGTACATTTGGACGTGGGACATGAAGACATGACGATACGCGCGGAATTTGCCCGTACCTTTAGTTTCGCTTGACAACCTGGGATTGCCTGAAAGATCAACTTGGACCCAAGATTCCTCATCTCTTGATGAGGCATATTCATACGAAGGAACAGCGCCACTGGTGCGAGGAGATATGTCGAAGAGGTGGGAAGCGGCGCGGACTTTGGTGTTAGGTGGTGAGAAGTATTCAGGCATTTGATCCTTCTCCCACAGGGCGTTTTCAAGATAGGCACGATGCATCCGAGGGCAAATGTCGTCCAATGCAAGCCACGTGCAGGGCCGGCAATCGATCGGCCTGATGATAGACACAGCAGTTTGTCTGCCGAAGTCGAGAGGCTCCGGTGAGTTGTAGGTTTCCTGGGCTAGAAACTCGACGAATCGGCAGAATGTTTCCTCATCGAACTGTTTCCACGAAATGGTACTTTGTTCCTCATCAGGTTTGGGCCCTGTGAACTTGTCGAAATAGGACGATTGGCCAGCGAGCGCCGAGGTAAGGACAAAGCAGGGTCTCGAACTGGGACCGACGAGAAACTTGACGTGGTGGCTTGTATTCAGCCTGGAAATTTGTCAATAATTACATATTGGAGAGACATGGTGTGAGAGCACTGTACGTACTCGTGTTTCTTTGACGAGTCGTTGAGAAACGGTCGGACGGCGAGCCCGCTCATGATTGCTGCACTGGGAATTGAACAAAAGAGGGGTTTGTCTTGCCACGAGATGTCTCCGGAAGGAGGAGATTTTACTGCGGGGTCCTATCTATTTTAGCAGAGGAAACGAAAACAATGTTCAGTTAGCAGACACAATGATAAAGGAACTCACCTTTTACAACGAACCAGGAAAGGATTGGATGGATTGATGATGGAGGCAGTGGCCAAGGAGAAGAGCCCTGAAGGGACGAGAACAGGCAAAAGAGAGAACGAAGGAGGGGCAAGTGAGCTGTCACTGGAACTGGAAATGACAGCGCCAACCAAGAGAGCTGAAAATAATGGCGGTCAATGTCGTCTGGGCCAAGCCTGATTGTGAGACAGGGGTATGAAATCAGGCAAATCAAGCTTGGCACATCAAAAAAGCAAATACACAGCTGAGGCCAAGGTTGCAGCAGCGCCATCACACATCATTTGATTGGGTCGGGATAAAGGGGACAGAGTGTTTTGTTCCACGGCCTTGTCACTGCTCTACTGTATTCTATGTGGAAGATACAACAGCCCAGCTGTACGTCGCTGCAAAGATCTACCCTCCATCTTTCTTAGCCACTCAACAAGCAACATAGCCGCAGATCCTCTTGCGTGTGTGGGCAGACTAGATGGGCAGGGGGAAAGCATGGTGGGGAGGCCGTCGGACAGCCGTCCTCTTCCTCCGCTGTTGCTGCTGGACAGCTCGCTTCCCGGGAGCCTCGCTGCGAGGGTATCCGGCGAAGGCGGTGCCGGCGTAGATGGTGATGGCGTGCGCGATGCCCTTGGTATGGCCTCGAAGCAGACGGCGTTGAGGTTGTGGACGTCGTCCTCGGCCTGGTGGTGGTGGGGATCAAGCATGATGCCGCCGGTGCCGTCAAACATGTCCACCCACTACGGGATCTTGACCTGGTCGGCGCCGGCGTCGAGACCGCCGCAGGGGATGCCCGACTCGGGGAACGCCCCGTAGTCGCTGCGGCCGTTGAACCCGATGGCGGTGTGGTTCAGGCCCAACAACTCGTAGGCTTGTTTTTTTTCCCCTCCCCGTCGCCTTCCAGGTACTTCGAGCATGGTGCGGAGGGTAACGAAAGAAGCAGAATAGAGGCTGAAGGGAGGAGTGGGCAGAGCCGGAGCAAAAGATCCGGATCCGACATAAGCACGTATGGTCCGTTTTCGACGAGGGACCTATTTGATATTAATTGGAAAACCCGCCAGCACCCGACTCTTCCAAGGCAACCCCACACTGTCTCTCCGCAACCTCCCTATCTTGAGCGCCATGGCAAATAGATAACCATGGAGGTGCGTCCGCATGCCAGATACTCGAATGTGATTCGACGCATTCGATGGTGCATCTCTGCAATTGAAGTTAGCGTCGCTTCCTGCGCATCAGTGCAGCGTTGCAGCGAGTCCTGCCTTGAGATATGCTGCTCTTGCTGCTATGGCAGACGGGTAGCTTTCTTCGTAACGTTGCATAGCTAAAGTTCCTGCGGGAGACTGCAGAGTCTATTCAGTTGAACGTGTCCGCCTTTTGCCTCCTTATCAATATGCTCGAGAGATCTGTGCACTTGAAAATTGGAATCCTTGCAATCGCCCGTTTCTGGCGCCGCACTCTGCAGCTCCTTAGCCTGATTTCGGCTCATCGATTGAAAACCTTCCCGCATGGGGCCCTATTCTGAGTTTGCAAGTATTATAATATTTATTCATATTATTATGGCCGAATAACTAACAGGGACAACGAAATAATAGAAACAAAGCCGAACACTCTCCCGATTGCAGAGCACCAAGGCGCGGAGATGGTTGGCCGTGCCACGCTCCCGAGGTTAACTTTGGGCTAAGTCGAGTCTCCCTTCGCCGATAGGCAGCATTTCGATCATCTCGATGACATATCCACACATGGCCACGCCACAGCCAATTAATAACCTGCAAGAAAATTCTTCTTGATGATCCGCTGTCCGTGCAGTGGGTTCGGCTGGTATCCGGAGGATGGCGATTCTATCTTCAATAATACTGAAATCATGGCTGATTGCTTATTTTATTATTATTTCTTATTTATTTATTCTTCTAGGCGTCTTTCGATCAGCCAATAGGACAAAATTGATAGTGCTTCTTCTCCTAATATGCCTGGGGGAAAAGACTGTCAAATCATAAGATGTACATTTACACTAATGTCAGTGACACCCTTTAGGCTCAAGTTGGTATGTGTTTGTCAAATTTTGTCATGTACTGGCTGCATGGACCAACCTATCCTAAGCTGAGTCATTCTGTAAAGTTGACATTTCTCAGGATATTGGTGTATTCCCGAATTCCCCATCTGGATTTGCATGCCACTCCAAAGTTTGCGTCCGGGGCTTGTCTGTCCGTGTGCCAGACCTGTAGTGGTGAGCCTGGCGCATTTTGAAGACCTGCCCCAGCAGCGTGGCAAATCGAGCCACGCAAGCCATTGGCATAATGTCGAGGCTGCAAGAGATCAATCATAGATTAATATCCTAAGGGCGTTTTCCGGCACTGCCTATGCGGCTGTCTTCTGTGCTCATTCCAGCTCCATTCTTAGCCGCACGAACAAATCTCCTCTCGGCTCAGCTTCTGGCTAGTCCGATTTTGACTTTGCGACCCACGCCACTCTCTCCCACAATATCGATTGATTGGGCAGGCGATGTAATAAAGTGGCTGTAAGGTTATGCTTTCGGCCTTTTTCGGATTTCTTTTTTTTTTTTTTTTTTTTTTCCACTTCGACAACTGCCCCAGCATGGTAAAGTCGAAAGCAATGGTGGGATGAAATACATAAAGTATCGGCTTAGTGGCATATGCAGACTTCCATCCATTTTTGATGATCTATTTATTTGTCTCCATCAGGCTTTTCCATCGGCTTGCTCCATACACACAAAAACAGCTGACCTCATCGTTCTGTCAAGTATTGTAATCTTTCCTCCAAATCAAGGCACATTCCAGGCACCCTGTGCCGCAGCTTGGATTGTCAAGTTAAACAGCGCGGCTCCAGTAGCATTGAGCTGATGTTGCGTACCACCCTGATTCTCCGTGGCTTAGACCATTCCGACTGGTAGAAGCGGCATTTAGACCAGCTACCAGAAATCTTCTATCCATGAGACGACTTGGCGGGGGAAGTGGCGCAACCAGCAGATTGGGAACGGGACCTCGGCAACCTCCATGGTCCATACCCACCTTCTCGCTTCCTCCCTTTTCAGGCGCAGCTATCATACCTTGGCTACAGGAGTATACATCTACAGTTAGTGCCCACCCCTACGCGCTTATTCCAATTACACTAATTGAGCCATCCTCATCGTTATTTTGTTGGATAAAAGCTTCGTCACACCGAACGCTGCCTGACCCACGAAATAGCACTGCAAGCCTCTTCTATATTGCTCCAATATGGAATTTGAAGACCTGTCTAATACATGCCTAATGCCGGCTGCTGTAAGTGCTCTGCCCTAACCTTGACATACAACTCATGTTGCTAATATCAAGTTTCTGCCTAGTACGGCTCCTACACTGGCAGCCCTCCAGACACACCACCCCTCAACCTTAATGGATGCCACTTCTCCCTCGCCACGGGCCTGCTCAACGAAGAGCCGTTGTTAAAACCGTACAGCAACCTCTTACTGCCAGGAGCATTGGACTTCGCTCATGCTACTAATGGGCATGCTCAACCACTAGCAAGTCCTATCGATCTCGACTTGGCCGGCACCGGAGCGACATTTCAAGCATCCGAGTTACTTGATGAAACCAGCACTCTTGAGGGAGTGGCGGCAAAGGAAAATGTACCCCGAATCGGATTATATTGGTGATAGAGAGCACCTCATCTCTCCTGTGAGCTCCAGAAGGAACTCACTCGAAACAAACTATACAACGTTACAAACTTTCATTACGCGAGCAGACCGGGGCCAAGCAAAACCGGACCTCAGCCCGGTCACAACAGCAGCAACCGCCGGCTCTCTGGACAATAAACTCAAACAAAGAGAGCAGAGAAGGAGGCAAGCTCATTTGCCTTCCATGTCTCCGTCTAACCCTAAGCCTAAGAAGGGAAGAAGCCAGAGTGTTGGCACACAGCAAGACGGAGCATTACGTATGCGCCATAACACGGTTGAGAAGAAGTACCGGAACCGTCTCAACGATCTTTTCGATCAACTGGCATCGGTCCTGCTGGAGATTTCTGGGAAACACGTCTCTGCCGAGGAAGAGTCGCAAAGCAAATGCCACACGCTCACTAAGGCGTCGATTCTACAAATGGCATGCCGAAACCTTGAGGATCTAATCAAGGTGAAACAGGCCCTGCAGGAAGAAATTCGTTGGCTTCGGTCAAACTTGGTCACTCGTGGCGCGGTGACAAAATATCAATGATTTGAGCAGCCCAATATACAGTCCCGACATGGTCACGGTCTTCAACAGAGCCGCTGCATTCAGTTGGCGCAAAGTATCTTGAATAAGTCATGTACATAGTTTGACAAAGAGAAAACTTTGTCCGGTCAGATCAAGATCACTATCACACCTTTGAACTGATTGGTAGATGTTCTGGCTAGTCTTCTGGATGATCTTTCTACCTATCAGTTGTAGACCGTCTAAGCATGCCCCCACTCCCACAGCCTGTTTCCCTTCCTATCATCTCGCCAAGTATAAGGCCTAGATGTTTGTGCAACGTTAGACAGCTAACAGCTCCCTGCATTCACAAGCAATAACTCTTGATTTTGAATGATTCTGATGAAAGCTAAACAGTATGTTTCTAAGAATTGGCTATGGCCAAGGAATGCAAAGCTCGTCTCAGCTCTGGAACCGGAAAAGATCGCTAGAGGAATGGCATGATCCATGGAAGTATGGAATGGTAGTATGGCCAGAGCTGGGAGCCACATTATAGATGGATATCCATGTGGCCAGTGGTGCTTGCATAGGAAGATTACTGTTATAATCGGGAGCCCCGGAAGTTCCTAAATATGACGAAGCAAGGGATGCCGGAGGGAGCCCAATAGACGTACGGGGCCCGTATGTTTAACCTGTACGGTCCCGTGCGATTATTATCTAAGCAACGAAGCCTCTCACCATCTGTGCCACGTATCCTCAACAAGATCCATTGATGCTGCTTGCATATAGCCCAATGGATCACAGCAGCCAGTTCTCAACTGATTGCCTTCCTCCCGAGGGTGGTGAGTATGACTTCCGTGATTCACTATTTAGGGCAGTCAATGCCTGGACAGCGCCAAGAGGCTATACCTTGAGGATTGGGAGATCGACAATAAGAGCACGTCAAAAAGCATGCAGTTACATTTATTAGGGGCTGACATGGCACTAAGGTTCGTTTTGCAAAAAAGATTTGTCACAGCGAAGGGGAGTGCGAAGACGCAGGAAATCGGCCTTTGCTATTCTCACCTGAGTCGTCGATTTCGAGTGTCTTGACGAACTGCTGCGAGCCTAAGAGGGCCCTCTTGGCAGCTGCGAGCCGGGTGCGAACGGTCATGGTGTGCATCGTACCATTCAGTTCTCAAGCATTCGCCTTTGGAATTATACTTTTCGCTTCGCGCGGTATATCATCAAAGGGTACCGAAATATACCGCTGATCATTTGTTGCTCCTGGCTTTTCTTCCCCTATTGCTCTCCGGATTACCATTATAGTTGTCCTTAGCTAGATACTACCAGCGGTTAATACTCACACAGTGGTTCCTGTATAACAATGTCAACTGTGGGCTATCAACTTCCAGAGAGAGCACATCAAAACCCCTATCAAGCTAAAGAAGACTCAGAGATCGGGTTACATGGCAGCCACCAACAAAACCTCAGCCACTCACTTCTTAAGAGCCCAAGTTCGCCCAATGTCTGTAGTCACTAATCGCTTATAGCCAGCCTTTTCATCACCAATTACCACACTTTAAGGAATATGCTCCCCTGTTACTAAGGAAAGCAATAGCATGCTCGCAATAGAACTCAGATTGTCAGTCGGACGGGGCCTGGGGGATTTCCAGGATACAACAGTTAGCTGCAATGATCAGCCTGCCCCGTGTTCCCAAGGAGGTATATGTAATTTGTAGTGCAAATGCAGCCCACTATCGCCTTGGAATATCAACTATAGCGCCTGCATCCCTTGCATTTCAACACATTGTATGCGATCATACCATATCATTATTGTCCGACGTCAACGTTAGTAACATGGACGCGGCGTCTTCCTTCCAGCTGAAATCGTCCACATGGCTGAGGCGAGCATCTACTAGATCAATGACTCTGCTATTAGTGCTTTCGCCTGTGATGGCCGGGGGATCGACAGTAGAAATCAGGCTTCTAATTGGTTTGTGAACATGAGACCGGAGCGAGGTCTTGACACCAAGGGGCCCGATACCCTGCAAGTCGAGCGAAGCTACATCCAGGGGAACCAGTGAGGGGTACACATTTGCGGGTTCGACCCCTAGTTGAAATTCAAGGGGTATTTCGGCTGGAGGCAGTAAGCTCCTGTTTGTTGCGTAAAGCAGCGGGGTGACACAGCCAGACATATCGTCACCGATCGATCGCAAGGTAGCTTCAGGAGATCGCGCCTGCCGCAAAGATCTGAATGCCTCGAGCGCAGCGTCCTCGAACAACTCGGCCGACGTGCGTGATCCCTGTTCCAAACCTAACGCTAACACTGAGTCGACAGCGTGCTCGACATCAATTGAGTCTCTAACTGTCTGCAACACTTGCATCGATTCGGCGAGGGTTCCTTCGTGGAGCAGTTTGATGACTGCATGATATTTGGCCAGCTGTGTCCTCGGCGTCCCGTGAGGGCTAAGGCCCGGCGGTGTCTCAAACACACAATCCACGAGCCCCTTCCTACAGGGTGCACACTGTGGTCGGGCCCCATCGCACTGTTGGGGGGTAAGTCTCTCTCAGCATCTGGAATCCGAGGCTCAGAGCTACCTTGATCTTTCGTTTTCTACAGTCTAGCGCACCGAGTTAGCCTTATGCTGGCAGACATCCATTTTGGATGACTAGGGGTCGCACTTTTGCATGCAACCATTACTGCTTGACGTTTGCGGGGTAGGTCACTATTTGCCACGTTTGGTCCAGCAAACCGTATACCCCGGATGTCGTTGGGGCTTGGATCTCGAGGCAAGAGGTCTCGCAGTATCCTTTTCGGCGGTGCCATCGTGCGTTGACAGTGTGTGGAAGCTGCGGAGAAGGTGCAACTAAATCCTCAAATAATCCTTGACTTTTCATGAGCAGTTAAGTGTGTGCCTTTTAGATGACCCTGAGATGATATTGCTCATGCATTGAGGTTGCTTCTTTTCGAGTTCCTCTAATAGATTATCTAGAGCCCCATACACGCAGTAGGCATGCCCAAATTGAGAGGCTGACACGAGTTCTCCCGTAATTTGAGACAGCCAGGCCGGAGAATGCACTCCGAACTGGTGTGGCAGCCAGCCGGAGAATGCACTCCGAGCTGGGGCAGAGAGAGGCGACGTAAATGTTGCTTAACAATGTACCGAGTTGTCTGACCCAAGGCGCTAGACGAAAAGAACTTCGAACTTGACCCAATACTACTACTATAGTCCGAGCCTCACTCAGCATAGGGCATGGGTGGCCAAGACAAAATGGTCAGCTGATATGGCTACAACTGAGACCTCAAAGCCTGGAAAAGCCTAGGCTTGTTGTCTCTTCCCCCATTCCATTCTGCCAGGTTTCTGTTTCCACCATAACGGGTATCCAATGGGCGACTCATCCCTGGGAGGTGTTGGAACTCAATTGCCGCCTCCTGCTGACGCACCACACCACTTTTGCAACCTTGTTCAGCTGAATGCTTCTGGGTCGGCAGTTGGCTGCCCCACCTGCTTGTCGGACAGCCACTGGTAACCTCACCCTACTCTCTCTCAATCCTCGTCAATCACCCGGACATCCTACACCCGGCTTCTCGTGAGTGATTCCTGAACACCACAGTCTTGGCCATCAGATGTTACTAAGACCGTTTCTTTTTCTGTGTCATATTCCTTCTACAGTAGTCACTCCATTTCTGTCTGCCCTTCCATCTTCCCTCCCCCGGCAATGGCAGGCGGCTGATCTACATATAAGGGCCCACCCAATCGCAGACCCAACGCCACTACAGCGTACTCGTCGCCTCCGTTCCTGTGGTGAAACACAGAGACCTATCAGAATCGTGGTTACCCGCCAGATCAGGCTCGTCGGAACAAGAGAGCGAAGCTGGGACAGGAGCAGCGACACACCACGCGAAACTCACTTGCATCAACAGAATCAGCCTCCCAGGAGAACTTGCGCATTAGTCGATGACCAAAGCCCCATCTCGCAGAATACATGTGCTCAACTGCTTAGAGGAGAAAGTACCACCGCCTCGCCGACTTCACTCATGTCTCAACTTCCAATGGAGAAGTCATTCATATCAATTCACAGTAAATTGCTCCTTAGCATAGGTTAACTCACCCAAGTTGCTGATGTCCATGGTGCAGCTCTAGATGCCGACGCTAACATTCTATTCGCGTCCGATTCCATCACCGACATTCTTGGATATTTACCTCGGCATGTCCAGAGCAAATCTTCTTTTGACTACTTTCACCCTGATGAGATGCCACTGGCGCGATTCGTTCACTCAAGGGGCATTCTTCTGGATAAAGCGGTCGTTCTCCTCTATACTCGTATTCGGTCATTAGATGGAGAATGGGTTGGCTGCGAGTGCTGCTTTACTGTAGTTCACGACGTGTTGGTAGCATGCACTACCGTCTATCGTCAAGGAGAGAGAAGTGAGAGTGAGTTGACCCATGCTCAATAACGTCGCAACCTTGACGCCTTGCTAGGACTATTAACTGACAGCCATCAGGGCGAGCCATGGAAGCCCCTCAAGTCCGTCGCTTGTTCTCCTCTTCCTCGCAGGATCTGAGATACCACATGGTGGGCCACCTCTCACCCAAGTTCGAGATGCCACCTGCAAAGAGAGAATCTCGAGCAGCGCTCGTACTTAATCGGTTCACTCGCTCGCTCAGCATTATGTTTTCTACAGAGGCAGCAAGTTCCATCCTCGGACTCACGTCAGAGGACATGCTGGGCAAAAGTTTTTACGATTGCATACAGGAGAACTGTCTGGGCGATGCTGTGAAGTGCTTTGAAAGCGCAAAAGCCAATGACTCAATTGCGTATCTGCGATTCTCGTTCAGAGATCCACGCACAGAGGAAGACATTGAAGACAGTGACAGCAAAGAGGATGAAGATGGCGATGAGGACAACGGAGATGTAACGACTCATGATGGGGGGCTCGAGGTTCAACTGGTTGATCCGTTCGTCCAAGATTTTCCCCCAGGCCATGATGGTCTTCGACGGCAGAACTCGCGTCATAGTGACTCGGAGAGTGGTGGTGTTCCACTGGGTTCGCCGATGGACGTGGAGCAGGATGTTCACATCAAAGGAGAAGAAGTTGAGTCTGATCGACTTGGCGAAAGTCCGGCAGGGCCGAGTCGAAATCAGCGGCGAACAAGCCGTCAGACTCGTCCAAGACGAGCAAGATACCCCGTCGACCCCGTCGATTTGGAAGCTGTTGTATCATGTGCTTCCGATGGGCTGGTTGTTGTTCTACGCAGAGCAAGACAGCCCTTACCATCGTCCCATGTACCACCGTCGAGCATCAATTACCACGGGCTCTTCGCCGCACCTTGGGCTCATGATTAGATGCTGCCTCAGAGTCAGCCTACAGCAGTCTCGTACAACCGTACCGCTCCACCGCTGCACTTTCCTCCTATGCAAGGCGCTCTTCGATCAGACACAGCCCAGCCAGTAGACTACTTGATGGGTTCTATAAGATATATCGCTGCCTTTGCCTGGGGAGTAGTAGGAGCCAATGACAGCCTTGTTTCTTACAGTCACGGCTACCCAACAGGGGAGGCGCAACCGTTTTCCGGTTTATCACCATGGGATTCATATATCATTCAAACACCAAGGGAAGAGGCTGGCCCACGAATGGCCGAACACAATGAGGGTCGTGGCCGACCAGCAGCATCTACCTCTGGTGTATTTGCCCCCGCACAAAATGTGGCATCAAACCCGGCATGGCATGCTGCGTCTGGCACTCATTCGGGAGAAGTGCCTCGCTTACTACCGATTCAACCATTTCAATCGACTCCAGGGTCCTACCCGACAGGATTGCGTCAACTAAACACGTTGCCAGCCGAGCAAAACCACAGTCATAATGCACAGGCTTCGTCCACTATACAGACTCAAGATTGGCAACGTGCATATCAATATGAAATGGCACAAACCCCCATATCATGTTCCCTCAGAACCAAAATCGCCAAGAGTAATGGATATCATAAATAGACAGTACCTTGATTTTTAATTTTGCTGAAATGCTTCTACCATAATGCACGTCCCTTTCCTGTGAGAGGTAGTGAAACAATTCGTCGATCGGAAGTGGAAATATAAAACTTAAAAGACGCAGCAGAGAACCCGAGCAAAGGACATCCAAAAATTGAATCTTATAATACGTAGAAACATGGCTAATTTGATTGTCAAAATGACCGCTCCTATTTTCCTATGGTAGCATTGGCAAGTTCCATTACGGTCCCATTGCACACTGTAAAATAAGGATCGGAGAAATTGAACAACATGGCCGTAAGTATTCGACATCAATTCATGGTGCCGCTCGACCAGGTAAGCAGGCGACTCTGACGCATACGTCCAGCAGTCAAAGCGACACCGAATATGCACCTCTCGCCACCTGGGTGATGATGCTGTCATCTTATGTCGAAGGATTCCCAGAAGGCCGTCATCAAAGGCTCCTAACTTTGGCAGGGACAAGTGGGAGAGTCTCACCAGAGTCGCTGGAGTCTGGCCGAATTCTCCGTCTTGTTGTCCGAAACATTCTTTGGTAGAGGCGTATCTAGTAACGAGCGCTAGTAGCGGAGCCGCTCATGCCAGTGGCATCAGTCTGTCCCTCATACCCAGCAGCCGGTGCGGTATTCTCAACATTACGGACCGGCAGAGGAGGGGCAGAGCCAGTAGTCGCTGTATTAGCAGAGGCATTGGCAGGTACTCAATAAGGGCGCCAATGTCAATGCACAAGGTGGAGTCTTTGGCAATGCTCTTCAGGCTGCTTCAAAAGGAGGGCATCTAGAGATTGCCAAGCTGCTACTCGACAAAGGCGCTGATATGAATGCATAAGGTGGAGAGAGAGTATGATAATGCTCTTTAGGGTGCTTCAACTGAAGGGTATCTCGAGATTGCGATGTTATTAGGTGGGAATTACGTTGAATTGCAGGATACGCTCTGAGATCTAGCCCCTCGCTCTTAGGTCTCTCCTTCACATAAATAAACGTGATTAAATTTTACATCATACATATAATTTTGCTCATTGGAACTATCTGCTGAGTTGTTCCCCAAGAGTCTATAGGAATCCCCTATTGTTCTACGGTCGCTCGGATTCTGCGGACGCTGCGTTTAGTGTAAGGCATCGTTTAGGCGATGTCCTTGATCAGAACGTAATTCAAGAGCAGAGCACAAACCTTCTCGCGCTTCTAGGGGTTAGTTGTGGGGCCATTAGGGGATAAAGCACTCTTTTGAGTCAATTTAGAGGGTTGGAGTTGTAAGAGACAGAAATGGCTGCCTGTTCACTCGAGGATGATCGGCCAATGTTCGTGTCTGAGGCATCAACATAGCTGTTAGTGCTACAGTGCCCAGGGTACTTCCCGAAATAAACTAGGCACTGTGCCTGCGCCACGCGGGGCCAAAAATGGACCCGTTTTGAAGGAGTCGAAATTTAGATTGGCGGACGCTAAACTTTGACCCAACTGTAATCTTGCATTGCAGTCAAGATTCGGTTGCCAACAAAGTTAGGTGGCGCCGAATCCGTCGCGCCATTTCGCCATTAGCGGCACCACATCAATTCTGAACTTTTTCGAGTTTCCTACGGTAGGTTCTAGATCCGCCTATGAAGAACCGCTTTTTCGCCACAATTTGCGACAAAAGCTGAAGCGTTGACGCACCTCGTGGGCGTAGTCCGTTTTTCGTAATGGTCTAGCGGATCGTCCTTGATGAATGTCGTCGCGATCTTCAACTTACCAGTCGAGTGTACGCCATGGGGAGGGCGTTCATGGATGAAGATCCAAATATGACTCGAGCCGTTATTGGTTCATTGCCCCAGCTTTTCGCTGGTTGACAAGGGGTGTACCGAGTAAAGGCATATGGGGCGCCTGAAGAGCCATTTCTGCCTTGCGCTCAGCTCATGAACGACGCCGTGAATGGCTCTGCCTATATCGGTGTGGTCCCACATTGCATAAAGCCGTATTTGGATCTGTTACTCACACTCCCTCCATACACGGTGTGGTCTTTGTAAATCTGTCCCAACCCATCAAGCCAATACCATATCAGACTGTCTTCTGCCCAGTATGTTAACTCCACATTGGTCAATCGGCAACCCTTGTGAAATGCTAGTCTCCGGTCATCGTCTTCAGATGCAGCGAAAGTCTTGAACCAGCCGCTTGGTGAGGAATTCCGAAGTCCTTAGCAGGGCCACTGGTTGGAGGTCGTTGTCATTGATGTCAAGAATTTCGCCGTTGAGTAAACACATAGTGTGCACCGAGAGACTCTCCTCCTGTGAACATTTTAGGTGCTGTGCTTAGGTATACACGGCCTCTATATATCTTCGTTCTCCTTGGATGTTCACTAATTCCTGCATCCACGGTCACTTATGCCATGCATCTGCGCTTCCCTGGCCGGCAGTTGTTAAGGGTGATGTGCAAGGGGACAGATTCCGAGAGGTAGGGAGAGAATTCCCTATAGAAAATGGGCCAAGGGTTCTGTATCCCCGTGGTTCTCCAAGACGGGGGCCTGTTTCGGTTGTATCGGCGGAATTTTACAACATTCCACACCAATGTTTTGTTGAACCAGGCTCTCCCCTTTTAAATAAAGTCCGTCTTGTCGCTATGGTATGATCAAATTACTCTACCAGCGGCTTTCTCATAGATACTCTAGGGTCTTCATTAGCCGTCGTTGACTTGAGCAGCTGCCAGACACAGTCCTGCGCGACTCAGTTATCGAGGTTATGATGGATATCTCTTCGATATCGGGATGCCACAGTAAGGCTACCAAGCTCTCTCGTATCGGGCCCACATCTAAACACTAAAATTCAGGTCAATCCAGTGTTCTGGAGGACAAGTCCATACCCCGGGAACAAAATAGTGTCAGCGAAGGCCCAGTAAATGAGGTACACAATGCGCAGACTGACTGCATTATCTCGACACTGTTGTGCCACCAGAAACTCAGTTCACCTCACCCGTGGTGGCTAGGCACATCTCATCACGCGAGGCCTGATCTAATAGATGATCTTAGCCAACACGCCGGCGGCTTAGAGACATTTTATGATGCGGCAGGAGCTCCCCTTTGGGACAGCACTTGGGTTACATTGGATCCTAGAAAGCTGGACAATTTTCATGGTCGAGACCAACGCAGAACCCGCAAAAGAACCAAAGCATTTCAGTTGCTGCCCCCTCCCCTCCCCGCCCCCATTATTACCATTACCACATGTCGCAAGTGCAGGTGCCATCGGTCATAATCGAGATATGCCCGTATGGTCATTTTCTGGATCGAGTATATCGACAGAGTATAAATTCGAAAACGAGACAATTGCACCGTCGGAGTCTCCACGGCGGTCGCTGGAAAAGCAAACGAATACACCTCCACTACCCCTAAGCTTTTTACCACGCACGTCATCTCGGTCGTCACCAGTTAATATCACACTGATGCTACGCTATAAAAAAGGTTAGTATAGCAGTTGCTTTGGTCTCCCAGCCTTCCTCATTCTATGCCTGGTTTGGCCTCTCCATAGCTCGCACTACATCCACGAACATCAGGTGTCACTGCCTACCCTCGCCCAAGGACTGTTCAATTCCTATAAACTAAAATTATAGACTGGCACCACTTAGGACAAGCGATTGTGAAAAGCTGGTGGAAAAGAGGCCACTGGGCCAGAAACACTATAATTGGGACGACACACAATGCCCTGAGCTCTCCCCTAGCCTCAAACCATCCGAGAAACGAGCAATGAGGAGAGCGATCAAGTGGCCTTGGCATTATACCAGAGAGAGGCGATAATGCCAACTCCTCATCGGTCGCCTTTCAGTTTTCTCCTACCATAAACAAGCAATTAGAAAAGAAAGCTTTGCGAGTAGCATCTACAAGATCTTGTGATTGGACGGTGATGGTTTTCGAGTCAAAAAGTTTGAGTTTGGATAGGGGAAGTGCTTTGAGGTCGTCTATGAAGAAAGTTATGGTGGACAATGGTGCAGCGATGGAGGGTGTTCGAGGATCAAGGAAGTCGACAACCAATTGAACCGGAATCATCCTACTTCCCTTCCGCGCTGAACCATATAACAATCTTGCTGTTATGATAGACGGGCAGTCTTCTTCATAGCGTTGCACTGTTGACACTGAACCATTTATGTCGATGGCTATCGGTGAAATATCTCCAATCCATCCTATTGACCCTTTTGAACGAGCATACTGGCCTATGTTTCTCAAGGCTGGATATCTGCTGCAAACAGCCTCGATGACTGTCTGTCCTTGAGGAAGCCAGGCCCGTTTCAAGGAGTTCACCTCATGTGCAATTGAAACCATCTGGTTTTTCGTTAGAAATGCACTCCCACCTTATAATTGTCAGGCCGCAAGTTCAAGGCAGGACTCAAAGGTAACCCCGGAATGTTCTACAGAGGCAAACAACCCGTACAACTGACTAGACGCTCAGTCCGCCCGGACGGTTGAGTCGGTTGATCATTCCCTTATCGATGTCGTTCCTATCCACGATGCTGCTGAGGTTCATAGCCGAAGATGTCGACTGCTGAGGCTGGCTTGTGGTCGGTGCGTGACGCGCTGGTGTCGACCCGCCATTTGAGCCTCCCGGAGCGGCAGCTGGAGGGGGTCCTCCTCCCTGGGGATATGGCAAAGTTGAGTTTCGTGGGCTGTAGCGCGCAGGCGGCATCGAGGTGAAACTAGCTCCGCCGGGGCTACTGGGGATGGAAAGCTCCGCCGGCGATCTTCTCCTTGGATCATCCTCCTGACCTCCAACATGCTGGAGGGGGGGTAGCCTGTATCCCTCTTCTCGCTCGTCCTCGGATCCTCGTCGTCTCCTCCCAGCCTGAGAGCCACCGTCTCCTCCGTGGTCGCCGTAGCTCGCGTACCCCTCCGTGGGTGAATGCATCGGTTGACAGTGGCCATGCTGGGGCTGCGCGCCAGGAGCTTGCGAACTGGCAGATGGCGCGTTGGGCTGCTGCAGTGGAGCGTTGCTGGCATTCAATAGTTGACCGTAGGCGCCATAACGTGGTTTATCAAGTGGGACACCACTTTGGATGGCGGACACGGGGACAAAGGCCGTGGAAGTGGAGGACAGGGCTGGCTGGAAGACACAATCCTGGTTCATACGGGCACAGTTCTTACATTTACCACCAGGAACGCTCTGGTAGCCATTGCATCGGACCTAAGCCAGTATAAGAATTGGAGAATCGTCGCCCGCGGCTGCAGCCGGGAACATACCTTGCGTTTGCGACAATACCTGCAGGCAATAGAGGCCCGCTGCCTGGGAGCCGCCTGCGCCATTGGAGGATGCATCTGAGGATGGTCGAGTCGACGATCGTCGGCCATGCTCTGGCTGCACCCTTCTGATCCGGTGCGCCAAGGGAGTGGAAGGATCCGAGGGAGATTCGAGCTGCAACGAGTAAAATGATGGTCGTGGTCGTGGTCGTGGCCAAGGGCGAGGAATGATCAGGGGCGAGGATTGAAAGGCCTTGTTGGAGAAGAGATGGAAAGCAGAATCCTCGGATTGGGTAGGGCCAGCAGTTGCGTTAGCAGCTGGAAAGTCGGGTGAGCAGCGGTCTGCCCAAGGTGCGGAACGAGAAAATATCGAGTCGTGAACTTGAGAGTCAGGACCGGGCCCTAGATCAGGAAGACGACCAGGATCAGGACCCATATCCCTGAGCCTGACCAAGGCGCCCCTGTCTCGGCTTCCTTGGTACGGCCCGAAGGCCTTGTTTGTAGTTACTCGGTACGGAGCACCAAGGATCATGCCTTTGATGCTGGTGAAGAATGTAGGGAAAGTGAGTGTGTATGGCATCTTCAGTCACTCCTTAATCTGCCTCCACATCGAAATTGCCTGTGTGAGATATGTGAGAATTGTAATATGTGGCTGCGAGACATGTTACCAGTAGGTAATATACTTAAATTTGGCAAGCACTGCCATGGGTTGGAATATAAACATGACATTCCAGCTGCTGAAACGCGCCAGAGCGGACGTGTTCTGCTTATTAACAACTGTCCCCTCTTTGGGAAGATGCCTGGGGGGATTAATCACTCCCTAGATTATGGCTACTTTGTGATGTGCGGCTTAATCGGTCGTTATTAAGTACTCCGACAGCTCCGCGGCCTTTGCAGAGCGCGGAAAGATCAGATCGACCCTGCAATAACAATTTATAGAGAACAGACTCAAAGCTTCTTCGCGTTACGCTTCTTTTTCAGAAACCTATTCCGGCCTCCAAGACTGTTCCAATACTCAGTCAACGCAGTTGGGGCGATCTTCTTGAGCTTAGGCTCTGGCTCGACAGTAATATCAGCAGGGGAAGCAGGATATCCGACCCACTGGACCTGGAATTTGAAGCCCCTGAGGGGTTGCTTTTCATGGTGCAGGACCTTGAAGACGTGATATACTTCGGGTGGGGCGTCTCTGGGCGTGTGAAAGAGAACCTCAGTGCGTCCGCCGGCGTTCTGCCAATAGTTGTACAACAAGTCGGCCGCGCCTAACTGAATTTCTCGTTCAGGTTCCCACGTCGCTTGTTCCGCAGATTCCCCGGCCCAGTGAACAAGGAGGTCGACGCTACCATCTTCAACCATTCTGTGGTCGAGCAGGGCGACTACTTCATGCTCTTCCCCATCGTAATCTTGGTTCGTCTCCGTGATCTCAGTCACGTCGTTCTTGGGGCCTGATATTTGTTCTCCAGGATTTGTACTGGCACCTGTAGCATTATCCTTGGCTGGGATATTGAGAGGGCCTACAAAGAAACAGGCATGGTTAGAACAATAATCTCAAGCAGGCGGTGAACTTGACGAAAAATCCAGCTAACCTTTTGCGCCGGCCATATCGGTCATGCGGGCTGAATGAGGAGCTGACTCTGCAGGTGGTTGCCCAGGCTGTGGATGGGAGATATCCGGTAGACAAGTGTTTTCGAGATCCGAGGCCGTGCTAACACTGCGTTTTTCAGCTTGTTGTGGATTGGTAGAGTTGCTCACGATGTAGCTGCGACGCTCTGTGTATTCAATCAGCAAGGGGAAGGAATTCTAATTGGAGCTGGTAACAAACTGATATTCCTGGTGCTCCTGGTGGTAGGGTCTGTGGCATTGAGCAGCTTGCGTGCCTTAATGTTGCCCCGTGGCGTCCTGTCTATCTCATCATGAACTGCTGAGGCTGAGGCAGAACCCGTTAGCAGAGAACACCATCAAATTCTTGGGCAGAGGCATGAACCATTGTAGGGACGAAGGCCGTCATAACCGGCCGACTGGGCCTTGCGCTTGAGACCACGCACTTGCGACTGGGGGGCGGCGTCCTTGTTCTCGTCGAGTGCGTCTCCGTTGATAACTTTACGTAAGGGAGAGGCGGTCAAGGGCGATGAAGTTTGGCGCATGCGACCGCGGACTCCTGATAACATGACGTGGAGGATGAAACTGGGGTGGGGCGTTGCAACAATGGCGCTGACGCGACGAGAAATGAAGATGTTCAATAGGAGATTGGTTCGCGAATCGGGTCATCAGTCATTTCTTTGGTTCAACTCCTACTCGGTTATAGCGGTACATAAACAGCTATGCCTGGTTAACGGGGTTGATGAGCAGCCGAAGCTCGCTCCGGGTGTTAATCCGAGGCTTGCCCCACTTCGCCAACATCAACGAACATTGACCAGCTGTCCCCCATGATCCCGCCTCAACCTCATTCTACGCATGGCTGGCATCCTCGTGAAGAATGCGTTTCTCTGCTAATGTACAAAGATTTTTAGGCCCAGCTTAGGCGGCAGTGGACGCCCCGTATGTGGACTCCGTTCATAAAGTCCGTATACCTGCAGTCTCTCCCCGGCGTCCGACAACATGACAAATTAGTAGGAGCTGTTTCTGGACCCTTGCCAGAATGACCCACAGTCCAGAAAATGGGCCACAGATAGGTCTAGGCCATCTACTTCGCTGTGTTTCCTATTAGGAGCTAGGTGGGGGACGTGGGTGAGATCTACTTTCTGCCTACACTCAGAATAAGCAGGGCGAGCGACGGCGTTTCGCTTCGAGGCGGTGGTCATAACGAGACATCAGTAGCGTAATTCACATCAAGAAAGTCGCAGAGCCAGCGTCCACAAATATCTTCCTTAGTCATCGTAGCCGGCTGCATTCTGCCGTGCCTGACCGCCTGGTCATAACATGTGTCGTGACAGGCACCCGAGACTTGCGCAACGCATGTGTGGCGGCACACCATGACGGCCTCCCATAAAACCGACAACTGGCGATTTAAACTACCACAATCCAAGTTCGATCATAACTGCGAAAACCTTAGAATTCATCAAGCACAGCAGATATGAGTGCCGATCTCAGAATTAACGTACGCGAAGCTACTCGGTATTACTACGACAGGATCGAAGGCCAAGTCCGAAGCCGGAAGAGAAAGCAAATTCACAACGAAGTAGACGTCGATGTCACCCCAAGCGCAACGCGTGGCCCTAATTTTGAGCGTACCTACGGCCATTTGACGATCGGGTATGCAGCAGAATGCACTCAAGAAGACTTGTGCGGCCGCTGCAGAGCCGTAGATTTCAGTATTTTCGATCAACATGAAATAAAGCTCCCGCCCGATGGGTTGCCTCTCTTAGCTTTAGGACAATTGACAGCAGAGGCGGAGACATCGACATGCAAACTATGTCGATTATTCGCCGCGGTGAGGATACCTAGGGAGCCGCTGGTTGGGCATAGGAAGAAAGGGTACCATCTTCGAGCTTTTCACAGTACCGCAATGTGTGGTCATGGACCTAAAAGTGGCAGGAGAGGCGTCAAGCTGAAAGTCGTCACAGGCGGTCCTCGGAAACGACTGACTGAATTCTTTCCAAGATCTGCTTGCATGATTGGAGCTTCCATTGTCTGCGTTGCTCCTCCACACGCCGAGAACGAAGAGGTGC